>VYZW01021878.1:1608-23950 GCA_013401315.1 Balaeniceps rex
AAAAAAACCAAAAAACAACAGTAAGATATTCTGCCATTTCATGAACGCACAATATAGTTTGTGGTCTCATGTTTCACTACGTCTTTTCTGCCTTAGCAAAAACAAAATGTTTTTTCCTACCTCAACTTGCAGCAAAATATCTATGATAATGTCAGAAATGGAAGAATCCACTTCTAGTTTGGCAGAACAGAGAGACAGCTGTCGAATGAGACTGCCCAGTTCCCTGTAGTGGGTAGGAATCTGCTGCTCTGTTTGATCTGTAAACTGATTGGCAAATGCCTGCAAGGCTCGTACAGCTCCTCTGTGTGCTGCCGCCAATCTGGATACTGTTCGAGACTGGAAAAAATGAAAAATAAATCCTTTAAGAGCTATAGTTTCTATGAATACTGACACTATTCAAAGAATTATTGCCAAAATTTCATGGAGAAACACTCAGGCTTGAGATAATTCTGATGGATATGAGGCCATTTGTGAGACAAAACAAAACAGGCATTTAAGTAATCCACTAAAGGTACTACACAACAGTACTCTTACCAAATATCATGCTAGCTTCAGATAAAATAGCCTGGTTATAACATATTCTGACGTTTCTACTACCTATGCCAACAGAGTACTGTAGACATGGGCTTGACCCTAATGTGCAACAATTGCACAAACACAGAACATTCTCTATCCTCCAGTTTTTGTTACAGAAGAAAATACAAGTGATGGAAAAGCACAAGAGAACAACAGGACAATATTGGCCAAACAGTACACATGATCTCAGTACTATCTTTCTGAATGATGCTGGGCAGAGAAGAAAATCAGAAAGTAGGCTGATAAGACTCCAACTGACATCAACATGAAGTTAAAAAGCACAGTCAAGAGTAGAACACAGCGTTATTCAGAAAAGGAAGTGAAATGAAGAAGGAATTGGAAGCCACATAAAAGCAGAAGACCAACAGCCTTCCTCTCCAGTTTACTGTAGTCAGATAAGAACTGAGGAGAAGAGGAAAGCAGCAAAGGCAGTATCAGACCAAGTGAGACATTCTTCTGTGATAATGAGATGAAAGCTGCAAGATACAAAGAAAATCTCCCTTCTGGAGAGGGCTTAGGTGTACCATAGATGATCAAACTCAATTAGCTGGAAAACTTTCTGTCAATAAGTTACTCACAGCCTGAAGAATAATTACATCTTACCTTTTTAGTATGTTTAATTTTATGAGGACTCAGTTTCTCTAAATCATCCTGAATTTCTTTTACCTGTTTATCAAGAGAGGAGGGGAAGAGGGAAAAGTCAGTCAGAATTAGCTTGGTGTCTATAAATGAACAATTATTCTTCACTGTAACGTCTGAGTGAATGTCCAATTTTTCCAACGATGATGCTCATCTCTCTGTCCAGTCATGACAGAAATTAGTCACACCATTCAGATCTAAACTAGAATGCCATGGAAGTTCAGAGATAATCTGATTAAATTTCTCTTGTTTCAGTTCATTTCTGTCAAATTCATCACAATAAACTAGATGCTGTACATCCCAATTTAAAATGCTGGTTCCTACCTGTTGCTGGAGTACATACAGCATCCGAACTGACCGTGCAGCTTGTTTCTGTCTCCTAGTGCAAACTCGTTGCTCTTTATCAGGATCTAAAATTTCTCTATCTCTCCCTAAAAAGCATGAAATGTAAAGTTTTGTGTCTTAATTTAATCTGTGAAAATCCCTATTAAGCCATGATAACAAGCACAATTTAGCAATAAGCCTCCTTCATGCAGAACCAATACACAATGAATCACATATTTTGCAGGGCTCTCTTAAGCAGTAATGCAAGCTAGTTATTTTAACTCTACATCGTGTTTCTATTTAGAATTTGGCAAACATTCTTATACAATATAGCTTATTAGTTATAGCTTACAAAATCATGCGACCCCTTAGTTTTATGACAAAGTTGCAAGTAAAGCACTCAAAGTTAGGAACGGTTAAACCTCCGGCTAGTTAATACAAAAGAACCAATGCAGTGTATACTAGGGCTGGCTGGGATGGAGTTAGTTTTCTTCAGTCACCAATATGGTGCTGGTTTGGATTTGTGACTAAACCAGTGTTGATAACACTCCAGTGTTTTGGCTGTCACTGAGGAATACTTGCACAGCACTAAGTCTTTCTCTTTTTTCAACTATGCCCTGCCAGTGCGTAGTCTGGGGGTGTGCAAGAAGCTGGGAGGGGACACAGCCAGGACAGCTGACCCCAACTGATCCAAGGGATATTCCATGCCATGCTCAGCAATAAAAAAAAGGAGTTTTTTTGGGGGAAGGTAGCCATTGCTCACAAATTGGCTGGGCATTGGGTCTACTTGTGGGAGGCAGTGAGTGATTGCCTTTACATCACTTGTTTTTCCAGTCTTGAGCAGAAAAGGTATTAAAATTTGGCCCTGAGGTAGGCTGACACCACCATGGTATCTTTGCTGCAGTACCAGAGACTAAATACCTAAGAGAAAAACAAAGACGTGTCATTGGAAGAGGTCATCACGTGTGAGAGACGGTCAGTGGTAAAGCCTTTGGGCTTCTCACTCACCCAGGCCCTAGCCAGTGTAACGCGTCTGCTTCTGGTGGGAACAGTCATCAAGAGAAACNGGGCTGGCTGGGATGGAGTTAGTTTTCTTCAGTCACCAATATGGTGCTGGTTTGGATTTGTGACTAAACCAGTGTTGATAACACTCCAGTGTTTTGGCTGTCACTGAGGAATACTTGCACAGCACTAAGTCTTTCTCTTTTTTCAACTATGCCCTGCCAGTGCGTAGTCTGGGGGTGTGCAAGAAGCTGGGAGGGGACACAGCCAGGACAGCTGACCCCAACTGATCCAAGGGATATTCCATGCCATGCTCAGCAATAAAAAAAAGGAGTTTTTTTGGGGGAAGGTAGCCATTGCTCACAAATTGGCTGGGCATTGGGTCTACTTGTGGGAGGCAGTGAGTGATTGCCTTTGCATCACTTGTTTTGTTTTTTTTTTTTTTCTTTCTTCTTCCTCTTTCCTTCCCTTACAAAACTATCCTTATCTGAACCCTTAAGTTTTCTTGCTTTTAACCTTTCTATTCTTTCCCCCATCCCGCCAGGGGGGAAATGAGCAAGAGCGTGTGGCACTTCACTGCCAACCGGGGTTAGCTCACGACAGTGTCAGAAAGTACAGTAATTATGCTACTGCACAGCCACTAATTAGCCGAGTCAGACTTGTGAAATGAAATTTTACCAACTGCTGCCCCTTTTCTCACCACTGATAAGAATATGATTAAATATTAAATAAGAATATGATATGGTTAAATATGATAATGGTTTTTGCAGTCTGAATATCTAGTCAATAGGCCTACAGACACCACTGTTTCTTCACCCACATTATTAAATAGCCTACCACTAATTTACTACCATTGCAGCTTGGATTGGAACTCACCACAAACACTCAGAGATATTAAACCCTCCTACTGCTTAAACTGGCTAGCCATTCTAGCTTTTATCTACTTTTTAAAAAAGTAGGTGGTTCTCAAAAATCCAGAACTAAATACAGATTCTAATCCAAGCCAGACAACAGAAAGAAAACCAAATCAACAAAATACTGTACATTTATATAACATAATTATTGTTCAGTCTTACACCTTTTTTAGTCAGTTCTTCAATTTTCTGGACACAGCTCCTCAATTCCTTTTGCAGCCGTCGGACTTCTTGCATATTTTTATCTTCTTTTTTGTTTACATTTGGCTTGGGGTCCAGTCCCGTGTCATGAGTGGGTGCAGAGTCCAAAACAGCTGGTACTAGCTTTCCTTCATTTGGTGCGTAGACATACACTTTAGTGCCAGAGGTAGTAGTCTTCCCTTTGGAAGGCTGACCAAGTTTCTGCTGATATTTCAAGTGAGTTTGAGACTTCAGTGCATTTTTATTTTCTCGACTTTCAAATACTTCCGTCTTCTGCTGTTGTGGCTTTTGGGCCAACAACGGTTTATTGACAGCATCTCCAAACACTTGCTGTTTCACTTGCTCTTCAAGATGTCTTCGTTTTATGTCCCTTTTGGCTAGCTGAATAGCCAATTTTAGTTTCTCTTTAGATACCACTGAAAACATGCCAGAACTTCTTATACTGGGGTCCTCACTTCCAGCTAGTTTTCTCTGATCATTAGATGCCTTCAGTTTTTCTATTATAATTGGACGGGGGTTAGAGAATCTGAGAGCCAAGTTCTCTGGAACTGCAGGAACATTTCTATTAAACTGGAGCTGTTCCAAAGGGTAAAAAAAAGATGATGTTACAAACACTTTACACAGGTGATGTACCTCTGCTGTATAGCAGTAAGGAAGATGGATCTTCTTTCATATTAGAATGCATTCTGTCATGATGGTACTTCTTCAATGCATGCAAGGCATTCCGTCCACTCAGACAAATGCCAGTATTCAAAACTATTTTGAATTAAGCATTTAGATCATCTTGTCAATAACATTAGGCACTTATCTGCAACTTAAGGTGGGCACCTTAGGGAGGGTACACACATTGAAAAATCTGCTCCAAAGTGACTGTGCAATGGACAATGAATGCCCTTATAAAGATGTTTTTTTAAGAGTTCTGACAATGAAATTAATGAGTTATAACAACAATTAACATTAGTAATATAAATGGGTATGATTACATCATACTGATTTAGCAAGGCATTACTAAATTTACAAAGGTAACAGAAGGAGAAATGATAAAGGAGATGCATGATGAAAGAGAAATGGAAAGCTGAAACATGGTAGCAGAATAAAGTTTCTATGTTCTGTTTCCATGTAGTAAAGTAAGAGGTTAAGATAGTGTATTGGTTTAGACTGGGATAGAGTAAAATTTCTTCATAGTAGCTTGTATTGGGCCATGTTTCAGATTTGTGATGAAAACAGTGTTGATAGCGCACCAATGTGTTAGTTACTGCCGAGCAGTGCTTACACAGTGCCAAGGCCTTTTCTGCTTCTCACCCCACCCCACCAGCAAATAGACTAGGGGTGGGCAAGAAGTTGTGAGGGGACACAGCCAGGACAGCTGACCCCAACTGACCAAAGAGATATTCCATACCATATGGTGTCATGCTCAGCATATAAAGCTGTGGGGAAGAAGCAGGGGAATGTTTGGAGTTATGGCGTTTGTCTTCCCAAGTCACCGTTACATGTTACGAAGCTGAGGAAATGGCTAAACACCTGCCCACTGATGCAAAGTAGTGAACAAATTTCTTATTTTGCTTTTCTTGTGCACGCAGCTTTTGCTTTACCTATTAAACCGTCTTTATCTCAACCCATGACTTTTCACACTTTTACCCTTCTGATTCTCTTCCCCATTCCGCTGGGGGGGAGCGAGTGAACAGCTGTGTGCTTAGCTGCCTACTGGGATTAAACCACAACAGACAGGTAAATAATATTTACAGATGTAGTTTCTGATCTACACCCTTACAAAAGGACAGTGTCAAGATTATGTATGACAGCATCATGAAAGCAAGTATGAAGATTAGACACTCACTAGCGGGCTATCTCAGGAAATGGGTCATAATCATCTTTTTGTAACGATCACAAATGAAAACCAAAACCAATTGCTGCAGAAGTCCAATAATACCTGTGTTTGTACAGCCTTTGCTTCATTCCTGTATAGCTGGGTAGTGAACGCAAATGTAGCATCAGACATAGTTGGCTTGCTTGATCCCATCACATTGGCTTGATGCCGAAAATCCAGTTATTTGTCCTTTGCTTACAATTACAACTACGAACATAAGAAGAATCATGTTATTTCTGCCTCTCAAAAAGCACCTCCCAGGTCTGATGTGAACAACAGAGAGAGAACCAACCTGAGGAGGCATGCAGAAATGGAAAACGTGTCGTGTACACGTGGTACACGAAATGGAGTACGATCCCACTGTTTAAGACAAAATTTACAATTTATATTCTTCTTTTACACACCCCCACCGAGTGCTGAAGAGCACCATTACAGACTATGAGGCTCACAGTATGAACCATAAGAAGACTGCTGCAGAACTTTTATAGCCATTACTTACCTAAAAGGGAAATAGTATACTGCAATGAGAAGAAAACAGGCTAGCAAGGTAGCCTAAGGCAATGCTCAAGGCAGCTGGGTTTGTACAAAAAATGTTAGTGTCAAAGGAAAACACATCAAGGGACGCTCATCCCTAAACTTCTTCATAGAGAAGGATTTAAAATAAAAGCGATGTGTGGAGACAGCCAGAAACTTACGTCTCCTTCATCTGCCCCTGAGAATTAAAAAACGAGCAGGATCCAACGCATACCGCTATTAAAACTTTCTATCGCGGCTGAGTTAGAGACTTTGTCTCTGCTCCTTAGCTCTGCTGCATGTACCTCTTCTTCTGGCCTCACACGACTCGGAGTCCGGACGCCTGTTTGGCCGTGCCTGCCTGCAGGTTTTGGTCACGACGCCCCCCTCGCGAGGGGGACTCCCCTGCGGTGCGACCTCCCTCCAGCCGTCCGCAAGTCAGAGCCCAGGGCCGACCTACCTCGCGCCCCAGCCCTGTCGGCGACAGCCCGCGGCGGCCGCTCCCGCCCCCGCGGCCCTCTCCCCGCCTCGCCCTCACGGCATCCCGCGCGGGCGGGCGGGCGGAGGAGACCGGTACCAGCGGGCCGCCCCGCCCGCTGCCGCTGAGGAAGGAAGGGCGGGCGGCCCGGGCCCAGGCCGGGACCTACTTGGGACGCTGTTCAAACCCACTCCTGGCAACCGCCGCCGCAGAGGCCGGCGGGAAGCGGCGGGAAGCGGCGAGGCGGGCGGAGCGGCGCGGAACTACGGTGTCCGACGCGGGCCAGGGGCGGATCCCGCCCCTTCCCGCCGCCGTCTCCTCCCGTGGGCGCCATGGGCTGGGAAGAGAAGCAGGTTCGCGGGTACCCCGAGTTCGTGCAGACGGCGCAGCGCTACCACGGCCGGCCCATCTTCGCGCTGTTCTGCGGCGACAAGGATGCCGAGGGCAGGAGCTGGTGCCCGGACTGCGTGACGGGTGAGGCCCGCGGGGCGCGCCGGGGCGGGTGGGATGCTC
This sequence comes from Balaeniceps rex, assembly GCA_013401315.1. Lineage (NCBI taxonomy): Eukaryota > Metazoa > Chordata > Aves > Pelecaniformes > Balaenicipitidae > Balaeniceps > Balaeniceps rex. The sequence goes on from VYZW01021878.1 coordinate 8,636, forward strand.
CGCTCCCCCTGGCGGGGCCTCAGCAGGCGCAGAGGCAGAGATGGCCGGCGGCGCCCCGGGCGGCGGGGGAGCGCCCTTCTCCTTCGGCCCTCGCAGGACCCCCGGCAGTGGCGGAACGACCCCGGTGGCGGGGACGCCCTCCGTCCCGCGGGGAGCGTGCTAACTGCCCTCCCTCGGGCCGGCTGCGCGGCGGGGTGCCCCTGCCCGCGGGTACGCGCTCTCTCTCCCGTTTGCCTGAGGAAGCCGGAGAGGCCCTGCGTGCCCTTCCTGGAACACGTGAGGTGGGCCGCTAGCAGCTTCTGGTGCAGAGCGGCCTCACAACATCCCGCTTCCGTGCCCAGCCTCCGTTATCGAGGAGCGTGAGTGGAGCAGGCAAGGTTCAGGTTTCAAGCTCTAGGTGCGGTTACCAAGCTCGTGAATCTAACTGGCAGTGTAGGCTGTGACTAGGAGCTGGCCAAAGCTGCTGCCTCACTAACAAGCTGTCCGGGCTTGTCTCGGTTTTGCTAGCCCCATTCCACTGAATGGCATGTTGTTCAGGGAAGGCTGGTACAAAGGCCCAGCAAATAATTACATGTGAATTTTATGATCAGTTAATTCACCTCTGCTTTTATGTCAAGAGGCAGAAGTGGCTGATCAGTCACTTCTGGCAGTAGAATATGAAGGCAGTTCCTCAGAAAACATTGCACTGAACTTTCTGGATCATATATGCCAGAGTACCTATGGCAACTGCTTGCCACCATTCTGATAGGCTTTCATACAGACAGGAGACAATGATTATTTTTTCTTACTTGTTAAAGCAGAGATTGGCCTTTACTCAAACACCAGTCCCTTCAACATTGAGCATATAAATTCTGCAAAGCTAGTAGATAACCAGATGAAACAAAATACAGATCTCTACCTGAAGCCGACAAAACATTAATTAGCAGCCTTGCTGGTCAAGATAGGTCTGCATGATTCTGTAGCACAGTAAAAGTATTAACTACTAATAGATTTTTAAAATTACTCTCTAGCTGAACCGGTTGTGAGGAAGGAACTTCATAACATGCCTGATGAGTCTGTATTCATCTACTGCCTAGTAGGAGACAGAGCCTAGTAAGTAACTGTTTTAATGCCAACAACTGATATAACTTTGCTATTTGTGGACTGGAGGTTAACTAACCTGTTGGAACTCTGACTGAACTGTCCTTTTCTGCAAGGAATGAAGCGGTTTTTTGAGTTTTGAGGTCTACACCATCCTAACGTGAACTATTTGCATGCTTGTTCCGAGAGGTGGGGTGGCGAGGTGGAAGGCAAAGACCTTTTAATCATCCTTTTGAAGGAATTTTAACAGGCTAACTTCAAACAGCACCTCTACAAGCTGTGCTTAACCCTTCTTCCTGAACAGCTGGAAAGATCCCAACAACGAATTCAGGAAGAATCTGAAACTAACAGGAGTGCCTACACTACTTAAATATGGAACGGTAAGTGATTTATTGTTATGTTCTAGATCTACAGGCATTCAAATGGGAAACTGGCAGGGGCTTATGGCTGTAAATCAGTTAGTCATGCATGTTTTCTGATACCCTCTCTTGTTTTAAAGAGAGCAATTAGGAACAGCTGTTCTGCTCCCACCCATGCACTCTTTCTGGTTCAAACAGTTCCTCAAGACAGAACCACCATGCTTTCTGTATAATGTTGTCTATAATAAACATATAATAAAGAAAATATGTACACTTAGCATGTAGTGGTTGAGGGGTAGAGAAAAATCTTATCAACGTATCGTTAGCTTCCTGTCTTGCAGCACCTCAAATTTAAAAAAATCCAAATGCTGAATTACAGGAGTGAAACAAGGTTACGTGCAGTATACTGGATTCAAACAGACTACAGCTCAAGTTTTAACTTGTGCGTATTATTTAAATTAGCCATTACTGTCTTAGAAATGCCTCTTCCAAGGCCAGAAAACCCTTGGGCATTTTTCGGTTATTCTTACCTTGCTTGCTCCACCCTTCCCCCACCGACACTGGAAACAATTGCTGGAATATGGCTAATGTTAGTATGCACAAATGGCTCTAGTCTAGAACATGTTTTTGAATTGCCCCTAAAACATCTTAACTTTTCTTTCAGCCTCAGAAGCTGGTCGAAGAAGAATGTTTTAAAGCAGAGCTTGTGCGTATGTTGTTTACTGAAGACTAAATCCTCCAGTAGTCAATCATTTACAAAGATGTTAATCTCAAGTGATTTGCAGTGTCCTTTCAAGGAATCCTTAACGTTCTTTAAAACTTTCATGGTTAATTACTGCAGACTAGTCAAGATAAATGTCATTAAATTCTAGGTCCAAACCTTCCACTAAAATCCTGCAACAAAAAACTGTATCTTTCCTTTCATGTTCAAATAAACTTGAGTTTGCAAACAGTCTTTTCAAAGGAGCTGAGGTCATGTTCTAAACCGAGAGAGCAGCCTACAATTACTGAAGAGTAAGACTTAACTGCTAAGTTATATCTTTAATAGTGAATAAGTGTGTGGGGGGGTAGGAGAAACAGAAAAACCTGGTTCTTCTTCCCAAATCTGACTCTACATAGTTACTGAAGCTGTTACGATAAATTTTAAGCACCAGAGATGTTTAATGGCTTATCTGTTCAGTCTAAGTATGATGAGCTGAAAGCTGACAGTTCTGGTGTCGCTGATCACGTGTTACGGGTTAACAGTTGCAGTACCTGCTCCTACAAGGATATGAAAATGTAACATGAATGCAGCACAAATACAAGCTAAAAGCAGCTGTCAGGGATTTCATTTTCGTATAAGATCTGTGTTCTTACAATAAAAACTATACAGGAATAAATAGCAAATCCTTCTCCAATACTTCAAGTGTTTACACCTTTTTCTGTAACACATTGTTTTCACTACACTTACTGTAGAGAAGCCTAAGAGCAGCCACCATTTCACTGGCAGAAAACCAAGATTAAAGTAACCTGACTTGAATGGAATAGATACAGCTAACAGGCTATTTCCTTCTGTTGAGTATCTACAAAGTTCATTATTACTTATCTCTGCTCCACTCCCTGCAGTCCTTGTCTCATCACACTTTGATTTCTACCTCTAAAACATGCTGTAAGGAAAACTCTGTAAGACCCCCAGCAACAATGATTACCAGGTAAACAGAAATGACAAGTAGCAGCTCAGCTCAGTTTCAAGGCAAAAATCCACAATTCAGATTTTGTACAATATCATCACTTCAACTTTGCTCATCCTGCAGTTGTAATAAGTAGTACATGAGGGAGTTCTTAGCCACACTTTGAGACACAACATTATTGTCCAGGGAGAATGCCTCCTAAGAACAGACTTCTGAGCTACACTTTGTGTTAGATACTTTAATGTCAGTGCCCTCAAAACTATGTTTTGTTTTCAAAATCAAGAGGAATCAATAACTACAGTAAGTAATGCTCTTACAAAGTTGTCCATGCGACAAAATAAATTGCAGAAGTAGGTGTTTATCAGTCTTGTATCTTTAAAACAGTTGATGAAAGAAAAAAAAAAGTCACTTGATAAATTAAAAATCAAACGTACACATGCCCGGAGTCAAACCTACAAAAGGGTTCATTCCTCTCGTAAATACTTCAACTGACACAAAGTACACCTTATCATCACTCTTCCAAGCGTTTTTCATTTTACGGAGGTGTTGTTTTGTTGCTGCTGCTCTGCAAGTGCTTGCTGGAGGCGCATTCTTTTCCGTGAATAGTGCTGCCAGTGAAGAATCTGTTGCTCATCAATAAATTTAGCACACTGAGCATTTACCAGTTCTTTGCGGAAATGTTCATATTGGAGCAGCTCTAACATATGCAGACATTGAGGATACCTGGATTAAAAATAAACACACTTTAATACAAGTTTTTACAATGTACACTAAAACTGGGGTCTCCAATAATTCTGCAGTTCATTATTTTAGTTTTATTATGTTTGTGCTTTACTCAAGTATCAAACCACTTAAGACCGTACATATTCCACACACTGTAACTTAAAAACTTCAGCATTAGGCTAGGAAACAAGGAGTCCTATAACAGTTTAGAAATGGATATACATGCTTGCTTGGAGTAGCTTTTCTAATGACTAGATTTTACTAAAACAAATAACTACAATATCTGTTTCCAGAGGTCATTTAAAGAACATAACCAAGAACTGTTCTCCCAAAATTCGAAGGATTTTGCACACTCACAAAAATGCAAAGTCATCCTTTGTTTCATGTAAGCATTGATAATGCAAAATCACTTAAAAATGTACTTACTGGGCCTAACTGAAGTAGTTTTCTACCATAATGTTCAATAGTTTTAAACAAATGGTAAAGTGCAGATACAGGCTGCAAAAGGAAGATTCCATGCATGACTCATGAAAGACAAGTTTTATAATTTTGTCTATTCTTGCTACATCTAGACTGTTGGAAACAGGAAAATTTATGTTGCATACAAACACAGTGGGGAGGACAAAGGTAAGGTTACAGGCAGAAATCAAATACTGACATGCTGCTGTACAGCACGTAACAGAAGGTAAACATCAAATCATTAAAATGCAGAAACCTAAGCGATTTTAACACTTACTTCAGGTATTTTGCATATTCAGGTTCTTTCCAATAAAGTAAATATTTAAGATAATTTACAAAAGCTTTGTCTTTGAAGTAGCCTCTTTGTGCAAGAACTGAAATAAAATGACAAATAAGGAATTGTCAGTTACGGATGCATGAAAAAAATCTGCCAAACGTGAAGAATATGTATTCACAAAATTATACAAAGAGGCACTTTAGTCAAAACTTTATCATTGCAATCAAATTTTGATAATTCAAAATGAAAAAACACACAGGGAAAAATATATTTTATGTCAACATACTAGGCATAATAAACTAGTCTCATCTCCCTTACAGTATGTATCTTTCACACAACAGCAAGGAAGAAAACAGCTTTTTGAAACAGGAAATTTTAACTGTAGCATCAAAATTGGCAGGGGATTCAAGGGAATTCAGTGTAGTACCTGAAACTATTATTAACATTAATAAATTTCTGTTTTCAGATAAAGGAATACTGTTAACTTGACATTACTTTTTAACTACAGACTTGAACTTCTTATTTTTTTCTCCACCAGACAGATGCTTTTTTTTTCATTTCAACCAATAAAACATTTTGCATCTTAAAAACCCCACCTGGTAGAAACCTAGACAAATTAAGTTATTTACAGACTACCTTTATGCTGTGAAAGGCCCATTCCCTTTTCTTTGTTTAGCGCTCTCTCTCCCTGTTCAACATTACCAGTAATAATAAACACAATTAAACTGTATTCATTACTCAGGATCCTGGTATTTACTTTTAAGTACTCACAGTTGAGGTAATTTGGATTTGCCAGACATTGAACAAACTCTAACTCCAGCTGGAACCGAAGTCGATTTCCTGTATCATCTGATACATGAGAAAAACAGTAAGAATTGGACCCACACAGTAGATTTGACAGTAATTTTCTCAGTTTGAGCCATACAAGTAGAGATAACATGTTTAAACAGGAGAAAAAGCAGTAACTCCCCATAATATGGATTTATTTAGCAAAGCCTTCATTACACAAATCAGTGCTGGGCCTGCATTAATTAACATGCTGGTTTGGTTTTTTTTTTTTCAGCCAATCAAGCACAAAGAATGGAGGAATGTCCACTGACACTTTGTTTAGAGTGAAGGAAAAGGGAAGAGCAAGCCTGGAGTATTTGTACAGGGACGATTAAGAAGGTAAGAATAGGGAACTGCAAACAGCCCACTGAGATCCTAGTTGTACGTATTTTTAAAAGTGATACAAGGCAGCATTTTTTTCTTTTTTGCATAAAGATATCTTGATATAGTACACTAGTGAGAATACTGCAATGTTCTCACAGTGCAAAGTATGCTAATCACTAGTGGTATACCATTGGGGTTGATACAGGATCCAGTGCTGTTTGACATCTTTATTAATAACCTAGATGATGTGACAGACTGCACACGCAGCAAGTTTGTAGATTACATAAAACTGGGAGGAGTGGCTGAAACACAGGAGTGTTGTGCAGCCATTCAGAGGGACCTCAACAGGCTGGAGGAATGGGCCAACAGGAATCTCATGAAGTTCAACGAAGTGAAATGCAAAGTCCTGCATGTGGGGAGGAATAACCCCATGCAACAGTACAGGCGGGGGGGCAACCTTCTGAAAAGCAGCTTTGCAGAAAAGGACCCAGGGTCCTGGTAGACAAGTTGAATATGACCTGCAATGAGCCACTGCAGCAAAGAAATTCAACAGCATCCTGGGCTGCATTAAGAAAAGCACTGCCAGCAGGTCAAGGGAGGGGATCCTTCCCCTCTACTCAGCACTGGTGGGACCTCATCTGGTGTGCTGCATCCAATTATGGGCTCCCCAGGACAAGACAGACATGGACATACAGGAGCAAGTCCAGCAAAGGGACACAAAGATAATTAAGGGACTGGAGCTTCTGACACAGAGAGGCTGAGAGTGCTGGGACTGTTCAGCTTTGAGAACAAAAGCCTCAGGGATGATCTTATCAACATGTATAAATATGTGATGTGAGGGAATGAAGACAGAATCAAACTCTTCTCAGTGGTGCCCAGAGAAAAGACAAAAGGCAATGGGCACAAACTGAAATACAGGAAATTATTTTTAAACCTCAGTTTGGGGGGTTGTGCATTTTTTTTTTTTTTTTTTTTTTTTTTTTCTTACTGTGAAGGTGATTAATCGTAGGAACATGTTGCCCAGAGAGGCTGTGGAATCTCCATCCTTGGAGATACTAAGACCTGACTAGACAAGGTCCAGAGCAATCCAGTCTAGTTGACCCTGCTTTGAGCAGGGGGTTGGACTAGATGATCTCCAAAGGTTCCTTTGAACACAAACTATTCTGAAATTCTGCCGAACAGTCCCATCTTGAAAGGTGAAATGTGGAAGAACAGCCTACTTACTTGAGCCCAACACCAAATCAAAGCTGGGTACTGACAGTTTTTGCCTGTTTAGCAGTGGTCATAAGAAATTTCTGCATTTATGCCCATGACTATATGCGCTGGGGGCTACCATACCAAAAGAGAAGAATAAAGAATCAACTGACTTTCTTCTTTTTAGAACCACTCCATCAAAGTATCTTCATTTTAAATGTTTTTCTTTTTCAGTGTCATTGTATTCTAGAAAAATAGTCTCTCTTCACTATTGGTGTAAAACAATGTTACTTGATCCAGGTTGGTTATTACAGATTTTCCCTCACCTATTTTCACCATATCACCTCTATTGGTATTAATTTTGAAAACTATTAAACATTCCATTGAGAACATAAACTCTAGAGAATCCTGACAGGAAAAGAAAAAAATCCATGTAAATGTTGATTGTACATTTAAAATTACTTTTTACAAACTACTAAACAGTCATGTTTTATTCTGTTTAAAATAGCCCACGCTGCCTTTAGTTCTCCTAAGTTTTGTAGCATCAATGAAGACTAAATAAAATACTTTAATTAGGAATAATTATTTATGTAATACTTATAAAACTTACGACATAAAAATTATGTGATAGTAATTTGATAAATTCTATTTGCCATTATATTTTAGTGACAAGTTTCTAATTTCCTAGTGACTCCATCTCATACCTCAGAGCATTTCCATACTACAGAGAAATGGCTATGTCCTGAAAAAAAAAAGAAGCTTGAACAGAGAATAAAAGAGCAGTACAATGCAAGTTGAGAACATGGGTAACAATAAGGAGAACATATAAGTCTTAACCATCACGAACACATAGCAAACCGTTATTGATGGAAGACGGGCTCTCAATTCTCCGTCTGCTGTAACCACTAGGGACCACTCATTCACAGGACTGTGAGGCCAACTTTCAGTTCCCAGCTGTGGCCATCGACAGACCATTACACCAAGGATATACATGCTTCTGAAAAGGCGACATCTAAACACACCTTCCTTTTTCTAAAAAGCTATCCAGCCATAGCAACTAGCCCAGGGCTCGTGGAGAACTGTGAAAACCAATGCTTTACACAGGGATAAAGATGAAGGACAGACTGGGATTGACTGAAGGCCTTGTGCTCCCAGATTTTGCAGCTCTCATTCCTGCATCAAGGGCGAATGTCAAAAATTAGGTCGGGGTGTCATCTGCGGCAAAAGCTATTTAAGAGTTTTGGGAAAGCGGGATTTAGCTCTCCAACCACGGATGCCCTGCCCTCTGGCCACCTCCCCTCCCACGGCCTCTGGGAGGATGAGGGCCGCCGGTACTTTCAGGAGCGCCACGGACGGCGGCAACGGAGCAAACGAGGTGCCGGAGCCGACCTGATCAGGACAGAAACGGGAGGGCCCGCGGGCGTGCGGGGCAGCAGGAGCTTGCCCCAAGCCCCCTTCTCCGAGGACGAGGACTCAGAACCCTCCCAGTACCCGCCGCCCGCCAGGGCCGCGCCACGCCGGCCCCGGCTCCTGTGTGCGGCAGGACCGCAGGCGGCCTCTCCCCGGGCCGCAAGCGCTTGGCCTGCCCGCCCCTCGCCGCGTGTCCCGCCGGACCCAGCACTCCGAGCGCCCGGCAGGCAGCGGCAACGGCCACCCCTCACCTGTCTCCATGGCGGCCCGCCGCGCTGCGCGACTCTCCCAGGCCCAAGATGGCGGCGGGGACAGCCGCCGGCGGCGGCGAACGGAAGCCCGGCGGAAAGCAGCACTGAGGCACGCTGGGAAGGCGGCGGTGGTTGCCCGGCAACAGGCCGGGCCGCGGCGCCTCGCTTGGTGCCACCGCCCGCGGGGCGGGGTGTGCGCCCGGGGCCGGCGGGAGGGCGGGGCGGTGAGCAGCGCGGCGGCGAACAGCGCGCCGGGCCTCGGGTGAGGGGCGGGTGGCAGAGCCCGGCTGGCAGAGGCCCGTGTGGTGCTGGGAGAGGAGCCGGCTCCCGGCCGCCCGCGCTTGCGGCAGGCCGGCAGGAGCAGCGGTGAAGGCCACTCGGGAGCGGACTCCGGAGCCACGTACTCTGTCAGCAGAGAGCGCAGGAACGATCGATCCGGTGCTGCTTTCTCCTCCTGCACTGCAGTTTTCCCGCGGTAAAGGGAGTTCCTCGTGAAAATTTTCGTTCATCGTTCTCAAACGTGTGGTGACAGGATTCCTCATTTGTTTTAGACGCTGATATAACATCCCTTGGACAAGTGCTGATTATTTTAAAGTTTCGGTTTCCTAAAAAATTAGTTCCATCAGTTTCATGAGGGAAGCGTACACTGCCCAAAGGGAGTATTACACAGAAACACGTAAGTAAGATACACAGGAATTTGGATTTTGAGTGTAACAGGCATCATCCATTTACTGCTGTTTTAAAGTAGCAGGGCATATAATATCTGTAGATTGAAAGAATATTCAGAGATTTCAATATCCAAATAAAAACCCAGACTGAATATAGTACTGGAAGAATTCCTCCCTTTTGAAGTTGCTTTGCTGTCCTGTGGTCTGCTGCAGCTCACATCAAACTTTAAAGTGGCAGAAGTCAAAAATCAAAGTACTCAGAAACCAAAGTACAAACTCCAGTGTATTTTTAAAAGACTAAAGTTCAGTTTTACATCAATCACTTCACTCTGAAAACTTTACAAGCAAACCAAATGAACCTCTGCAACTTACCACCTTTATGTAGCAGTCTCAAAAAATCTGCAAGCTTTCACTATCTGGAAAAAAAAGTCACATATACAATGCTAGTTCCAGCGGGATCCAGCGTAGGCATAAAGATAACATCCTTAAGACTACATTTTATAGGCTTGTTTCCTAACTAAAAAAAAAAAAGAATATTCCTTCTAACAGTAATATGGCTGGAAACATTAGCATTTTGTCAATGTTATCCAGATATTATACCCAGCCATGTGACCTATCCTCTGGTAGATGAGTAAGGAGGACATTTTAAGAGTGCATTTCTCAGAGTTCTGTATTGCTCCAAAGCAATAGCAACAGAATTTCTGGAGGAGATCGGTAGATTAAATGTAACTGATCTTCCAGAAATGATGGACTTGTTATAAAATGGGTGCAAAAGTCTTTTCCAAATGTGGAATCAGTTTGGACCAAGACATTGCAAAGTTGTTTGGTAGAAAAGCCGTAAGAACTACTCATTTCAATAAGCAATTTTGTGCTTATGACATAAAACAAGTGTTCTGTGCTTAAAAATCCAGCAGAAATGATTATTTGACATTTTGATCTCTTTATGATCTATATTAAAAGGTTAGTGCTTTTCTAACTGTACAAAATATTTTAAGTTAGAATTCAAGATAAGTGATTTTAAAAAGCACTTTATTAGAGCTAGGATGCGCCAACAGAAATGAAAATAAGCCAAGTAAATCCATGAACAGCAGAACTTAGGAAATCTTTTTCTGCGGCTTCTTCTGTGGAGGTTTTATAATGTCTAAAACTCTAGCTGAGCTCATGTTAGAGCCCCCTCTCAGTGGAACTATAGGAGGGTTTGTCTCTGTGTTACACAGAGTCTTTACCTAGAGAGCAGTCTGCCTTAAAACCACAATGAGTATCTCAAGGCTAGATTTTTTCTTCTACTTACCTGGCACTGTTGTTGCTCTTCTGGGAGGCAGTAACATGGCTTGAAGTGCTCATTTTTGCCATGGATCTTTGCATTTATGTTTTTGGCATTGCTGCCATTAGTGAGTCATCAATGCTTCAGATTTCTCAAGCAGCTCTTGTGTTCCAGATCCGAACTGTTCATGCTCTAACATCACAGATTTAATGATGTAGAATGTGAGTAAACAACCTTTTGAAGAAAATTAATGTTGGAGTAATGATTTGTTCTGTCATGTAAGGGAGCTTTTACTATATAGGCAACTCAGTTCCAATTCCATTGGAAGGTAGCTTTGGAGTCAGTGTTCTAGTCAGGTTTTTTCCCCCCAGATAGACAAATAAATGCTTGAGCTGGGAAGGATAAAAAGAGGATGATCTTGTGTTTGTATTTGCAGAAAGTTCATTTTAACTTTGTACTAGACAAGCCATTGTTGATCACCTCCAGAGCAGAAGGCAATGGAAAGGAGAGGCTCAACCCTAAAATACTAAACTATTTTTTGATTTTTTTTTTTACTTCTGCATATTGGACAGAGATTTGAGCTTGGACTTTGTTTTGTTTTTCATATCAACTTTACAATGAGCCAAGTAGATTTCAGTCAACCTCTGCACTTAATTCTTCATTCATTAAAAAAAAATTTCAGGGTGAAACCAGTTAATAAACAAATGCTCCAAGTGTGCAGAGCAGAACTGCACTGTTGCATCAGCACCCTGGAGAGAAGCCCAGCTTCTGAGGTTGTAAATTTATTCCAGAAGTTGCAGTTCTGCCTGATGTTACATACTAAAATTTCAGAACTTGGCTGAAACAAAAGCCCCGATGGTTTAGCACTGTCAAGCTAGCTTAGGTTCACTGCTACGACAATTGTATTATTAGGCACTTGTGCAACAGTACAGTGTATACAGACTTACCTGAAATGTGACTGATTTTTTTTTTTTTTTGAGTGATTTGCTATTTTCATTTGTTGAACTATTTTCAGCATCTTAGCAATTTCTTGTAATACTATCTTTTCCTATGCAGTATGATTTTTTTTTCCTGGGAATTGGGTTACAAAAACCATCTAAAAAGGATTTATGCATAGTTTTTCTTAATAAAATAGGGTTGCTTTTTTTAGAGAAGGTTTTAGTGGTTGTGGAATACTACCATTACTATATCAAAACGTAAGAAGTCACTCCCCAGTAAACACAGACTTTGGGCTAAAAGCAGAGATCAAACAGATCCCACGTGTCTGCATTGCTATTCTGGAATGTGATTTCTCTCCCAAGACTGACTTCAGAGGAGAGAATCCTAAAAAAGGATTGGTCACAGGAATAAATTACTATGTAGGTTTGCCATAGTTAAGTCAAACATCTCAATTCTTGGCCATCAAAACTAGGAACAAAATTGAAAGTCAGGATCATAGTATAATAACTAAGAACATTCTCTAGGAAAAGTTGGAATTTTTTTCTGCTTTTAAACATCAGTTGAGTCAAAGTTTCAGGGTATAAGCATTAACAAGTATGACCGTGAGCCAGGAATTTTCCTTATTGTTGTGAAACAAGGACAACATCACTGCCTCAGTTTCTCCTTTTATAGGGACTAGACTGCCATCACTGTTGTTGTCTGTCTAAAAACCGTTTCTGGAACATTATCTTTTTCTGGGACATTTTGACAGTCTGTGCTAAAATTATAGTGGATTATATATAAAACACAGATATATTATCTAACAAACAGAAATAGATGAGAATGTTTTCTACCTTAAGCAAATTAAGCTGTTGGAAATTGAAAACTGCATTCAAAAAATGACACATGGCTGCAGTAGTAATTACAGATAGTAGCTAAGTGACAATAAAATCAAGTTTGTAACATGTCTTTTTAAATGCTCTGTTTAGGAAAACCACAGGCACCAGGATACCAAAAGGTCTTTCCAGGTCCACAAAATGACATAATGTTTCTACTATCATCAATTGTTTGATCTCAATGTCTAGATTTCAACCTCTTTTTCCAACTGCCACACAGTTGGACTTTTTTTAATGTTAAATGAAGTATCCTCCATCTTGCCAAAAAAAGGTCTCTCCTTTAATATTTCAGATATTATAAAGGCACTTGGTTCTTTGGAGGACTGGGAGATTCCATTTAAAATTGATAACAAAATAGCTCCTGTAGATAAAGATCTTGCATGTTCATGTCTATGACTTAATTCAGAGTTGCTTCTGAGAGCTTAAGGGTGGAAACCGTTATCTTTTAGTTAAAGTTGTCTATCCCAGTCACCTGTAGTGTTTTCCACACTGGATACTTGTAACTGACATAAATATATTTTTTAGCTGGATATGCCTTCCACTTATTTAAGCTTAAATTTTACACTCAAGGGTTTCAGAGAATATTAGAAGCTATAGGCTAGGTTCTGGCATTTTTAATCATGTTGATTAGTACAGCACTGGCAATAATGTTTTTTAGAAAATTGAATGGTTTATGGCAACAACTACAATATAACATCATTAGAACTGGCATAGAGACACAGCCATTAAATGGGGCCTCTTCCGAGACGTGAAGGCACCAAGACTCTATTAGACACAGGAGAAAAAGTCTTGTCTGAAGTGCTATTAGATCTTGAAGGTGGACACTGAGGAAGTGAGGTGTTGCAAAGGGTTTGTCTATGACACTGTAGCAAAGTGCATTTGCATCAGAAAGAAAAGAAGATCCAGCAAGGCTTCACAATTGAAAACTGAGCAAGTGGAACAGTAAGTATTTTATACCCAACACTTGGAACCCAGGACATCCCCTTTTGTTCATACATTTACCCATCTGCTTTAGAATCGAGTGCAAACTTGTATTGACATGGATAATGACATCTTAAAGGATTTTACCCATAGAATGCAAGACAGAATTCTGCAGGCTGGAGAGTATCCTGCTTCAAATATGGTTAAATAACAGAGAACAGAGGATGCATTATGTTATATTTATAACAAGCCAGTACAAAGTCTGCAATTTTTTTACTCCAATGTTATAATTGTAATTCAATAGAAACAAGATCATAGTTATCAGTGACTGAAACAATTGTCAGAACATATTTAATTAAAGGCTTAACTGTTCACCAAGTTCTATTTTTTGAGGTCAAGAAACTGGCAAGTAATGTGCATTTCAAAAGCCAGCCTATAACAGTCATGGTAGAACAATCTTCATCTGAAGACTGTTAAACACCATTCAGTGGAGCTGTAAATTTGGTGAAATGGTGTAAAAAGACTTAAAAGACTGTGGCTTATTGCAGACACTGGAACATGTACTTACGTGACTATGGTTCTCCTCTAGCTTCAGACAACCGTTAGAAAGCAAAGAAGAATTCAAGTGTCAGAAAGCATTTTATGTTTTTCTATAATAAGTTGGTTAAAAATACGTCAGTATTTTTTGTCTTAGGATGTCTAGAAGGCAGACGAATTTGAGGTCAACCATTTGCCAGGAGCAATATGCATTGAACCTGAGAACAATGGTCTACAAGGAACATCTTCACAAAGGTATTACTTGCCATTTGAAGCCCTTTTTAAGGTGCTCTAAGGAAAGAATTCTCCAGTGAGCCAGGATATATGGGGCCTAATCTGAAGGAACTCTTATTTTGTTGAATGCCAAACAGGCCAGAAATAAACTCATTCCCCAGTAATGAAGAAACGTAAAACTTCCCAAGGCTGAGATCCATAGGAAAGCTTGCAGAACAATAAACTGAACGTTGCCTATTTTATAATGGTTGCAAATATGAATAATTTCACTTATTTTCCATTATATTTTGGATTACCATTACAGTTATTTAGTTTTCCAATAATAGTCCAATAATGATGTAGTTTGATCCACTTTCTATGCCATTTCATTTTTAGGCTCTTCTACTGTGGCACTGAGCAGAAGGGTGTAGGGAAAACACCAGGAAGAATTATGTATAAAACTAAGGAAATCATTGGCATGAATTTGGAATTAATGAAAAATGTATCCCCTTTTTTATAATTTTATAACATTTTATAATATGTTTTGACTGTGTTCAGCAAGTAAGAAACAAATGGTTAATTTGGTGCTGAAACTAATACATATGCTCACATAGACTACAGGTGAGGGCATTTTTCTCAATAATCACAAGAATAGTCCAACAGCTCTTCCAACTGGCATGGCAACATATTCCTTACATGAGAATGTATTTTTTTAATTTAAAAAAAATAGGGAGGTTTCCTGGCACTACAGCCGAGTACGGAGGTTTGAGAATGCAGCCTTTTCCTCCAATATGGCTTAAAATCTCAAGAGCCAGATGAGCCACACACAGAGGTACTGTGAGTAAATGTAAATTCTGGGTGTCTAAGTTTAGTTTGTTTGGATTTGTCTATACCAGACTAGGAGGTAGGGTGGGGGGTTTTTTTTGTAGATTTTGTAACTGGCACAAATGTTAATGCTGCACTTCCCCCCCTCCCCATTTCCAAACATGAACAACAGAAGTGAGCAGTGGGCTATTGCACAGAGATTCTCTGACAGCTCAGAGACTGAGTTCTTGTGGAGCAAATGAGGTCAAAAACCTCAGGTCTTTCTGGAATTTTTGAAATGGGGTGTCTGGCATAATGGTCTAGAGAAAGAAAGCTGATGGTAGGCAAGCAAGGGCATTCAACTTGCTCATCCCTAAAATGCTGAATGGACCAAATGCTGGAACCTGAGCTGCAAGCTCAGATCTGAAGGAGCTTTAGATTTTACCTGGGGCCTTGGCAAATCAGAGTTCTCAAAACCGAGTAATACTAATTATGTGGAGAGACAGATTTTACATTTAC
>VYZW01021879.1:0-16053 GCA_013401315.1 Balaeniceps rex
CGGAGAGGGTTGTCAAATATTGGAACAGGCTGCCCAGAGCACGAGTCCCCATCCCTGGAGGTATTTAAAAGATGGGTAGACGAGGTGCTCAGGGACATGGTTTAGTAGTGGACAGGTACGGTTGGACTCGATGATCTTAAAGGTCTTTTCCAACCGAAAGATTCTGTGATTCTGTGGAATAAAACGTCTGCAAATGTCTCCGGAGCAGGATTCAACAGCTGTGTAAAGGCAAACACCTCCTCAGTGCAGTATGCTTCCTTTGCTCCAAGTTAGTTGGAAAAGAGATTTTCACTAATAGAAAACCCAGGTAATTGCATCGATCAGTAGATTGTAGATTAGTTTAACAGCAAATTATGTAAACGAGCCTGCTATTGAAATGTAATAGACTATTTTCAAAACAAATGTTCCTGTTTAACATCTGCAACTGGTGGAACAGTTCTCATGCCAGCGAGGAAAAAGTTTTCCTGTTGGGTAACAGACATGTCCATTAGTATGACCGTGATTAAACTGCTGGTGTTACCTACCTGTTGAGTAACTCCACATCACAGGGATTCATCACCATTAAGAAGGTGCCAGCTATTTAGGTAACTTTAAGTGCTCACAAGTTACACCCATCGTTAACCTGAAAACATTACAGATGCAAAACCTGGGGGCTTATAACTGGGGGATCAGTGTGTGAAGTACCTAGGGCTACCATAAATTGTGCCTGGGTATTGCTTTTTCAGGAAGATTATGGTCTAATTGAGTAAACATCAATCCAGGGAAGCCCCACAGCCTGTGTTATGCAAGATATCAGATTAGATAACAAACCTGTCTCCCGGATTTACAGCTGAGAAACCCTGAATCCTTCCTACAACTGACTGGGCAGAATTTTAACCCTCTGTGAAGCCAAGCAAGACCTGGCTAAGCACGTTGACCTTTGGATAGTTTATCCTGCGTGGTTGGTGAGCAACATACTCTCCTAAGCATGCCACTCATATCTATTAGTTTATTTTTAAGCTTATATCTGGAAAGTATATAAATGAGATTCAAACAGTGTCCACAGATGGGGGTTATAGACTATCAGGTTTTTTTAGTTGGCTTTATCTGAATCTATTTGGCTTTTTTTGGCTCTGTTTGGCAATGCTAAATTGTAAGTTAATACTTCTTCCTTGCTTCTTAGATGGAGATTTTTTGTGGCATCAGTAATTTAGAAAATCATTAAAAAAATAGGCAGTGAGTGAAATGAAGCATCTATTAATATTTCTGATTTTGGGAACAAACTAGATTTTACTAAAGGTGTCTTTTTAAGGTGGAGCTAATCTAGTCTAAGATGTCCATGGCTTTTGCGCACTGATTTTTTTTGCCTTCTTCTAATTTAAATAACGGTTCATGATCAGGAAATAGCTTTACATAAATTGTCCAGTGAAAGTCAGTATAATAAAGGTGAATGTATTCAGGATCACATGTATTTGTAGATTTGCCTCCTTTTTATAATCCTTTTTAAAACAAACCCCAGACATTCTCAGCTGAGTTGAGTAAACCGTTTCAGAGATGAATATTAGCAGAATGAGGAGAAAAGTAAGAGCAAAAGACAAGGGATCCCAGATATGTATTTAACGGAAAGCTGACATTAGAGAGTTGATAGAAGAATACAAGAATGCTGTTCCAGATGGCAGGAACTGCAGAGGAGGAAGAGCACAACTGCAAGGAGCAGCACAGGGAAGCTAACGATAGATGAAGTAGGATGAGAAACAGACACTCTGAGGCACGCATCCAATTCTTCAGGTTACGTAAAATTATCTTTACCATTTATGCACTTCCCTTCTTTTCTGGGTGATGCACATTGCAGATAGAGTTGGTAGCACTGCTTGTAATTACCGCTGCTGACAGTTCTCATTATAAGATCCTGCTTTCAGTTGCTGGTAAGTTTGTTAGATGTTACTCATCCAGGCTGAAATGTCTTCTGCCAAGGCTTGGCCTCAGGCTGATTCTTTCACCCTCCATTTTCTTTTAGGAGGAGGAAAGGGGAGGGCAGTTTCAGTAAAAATGGTTCTGTGGTTTTCAGGGCAAGATTAGGCAACCGTTCATTTGAGCAAGAGCTTGAAATTTGGCAAAAGGGGGGAGGTCACCCTGATGCCAGAAGCTGTAGCCAAGTTATAAATGTGTTTTTAAAAAGTCTCGGCTCATGTACTTTAGCAGAGACTTGTCAGCTTGGCAGATGAATTTGCAGAGGGTTGTGTCAGCACAGGGCACGCTGTGTCCCCTGCCAGCTTCCAGGCCCTGGCTGGACTGTCCCTGTCGGGCAGCAGAGCTGGACACTGCCTGCACCCAGTGCTGCCACTGGCCTGAGCAGGGGCAGCCGCCTGCCTCTGGGCGTCCAGGCTGCAGCTGGGCTGGGGAGGCTCAAGGTTGAAGGTTCGTGAGAGCAGGGAAGTGGGGCTAAGTTAGCAAGGTAAAAAGGCACTTGGTTACAAACCAGTGAGAATAAAACTGTGATGACATAAGGAACTGGAAAGGTAAATAGTAGCACCCCAGCCTAGCAAAGAGCCCAGGACCTGAAGTGGGGTGACTGGCAGGACAAGAGGAGCAGGGTGGTCAGGAGGAGGAGGAAGGAGAATGGGAGGGAGATGGAAGAAAAACATCTTGGTGATAGCTAACATGTCCTTTCCAGAGCCCAGAGCAGAGCTGAGGTCACCCCCTTCCTCTTTTACCAGCAGAGATCTAGAAGTCGACTGGCACATGCGGTTCTTCCTGCTTGCAGGGGCTTCCTGCACGGGCTAAAAACCTGTTACTCCTGTTCCTTGGTTAGGTCTAAAGCGCCAGTTCTCCACCAGGAAGATGCACTAGCGCTTCTCCTTGGTGCAGCACCTCAGCTTGGGATCAGGGCAGATTTCTCCACCATCTGTCATGCACACTTTCCCCTAATGCTGTGTAGGAGATGAGAAGTGAGACGTGGTGCACAGTCAGACTAGTTGTCTGTGCTCCCTTCCTTGCTGCCTGGGGAAGAAAGAGCAGCTGTTGCCAGGCTGGGCTGCACAGAGGTGATAAAGGCCCTAATACCACGGGTTGCTGCAGCCCTGAAGCATAGCACAGAGCAGTTACGGATGAAGAACTTAAGAAATGTGAGAAGCAATGGCCATTAACTGTATCCTTACTCATATGTCCTAATGATCTCTTTTTCCCCAGCCAAGTCAACAGCCAGTCTCCCCTTACACACCTACCAGCTCCTCACCCCAATATTTTCAATCCCCATAAAACTAAACCTCTGCCCCAGTCATGCCAGCATAGAATCATTAAGGTTGGAAAAGACCTCTAAGATCATCTAGTCCAACCGTCAACCCAACACCACCATGCCTACTAAACCATGTCCCAAAGTGCCACATCTACATGTTTTTTGAACACCTCCAGGGATGGTGACTCCACCACCTCTCTGGGCAGCCTGTTCCAATGCTTCACTGCTCTTTCAGTAAAGACATTTTTCCTAATATCCAATCTAAACATCCCCTGGCACAACTTGAGGCAGTTTCCTCTCATCCTATTGCTTGTTACTTGGGAGAAGAGACCAACACCCACCTCACTACAACCTCCTCTCAGGTAGCTGTAGAAAGCGATAAGGTCTCCCCTGAGCCTCCTCTTTTCCAGGCTAAACAACCCCAGTTCCCTCAGCTGCTCCTCATAAGACTTGTGCTCCAGATCCTTCACCAGCTTTGTTGCCCTTCTCTGGACATGCTCCAGCACCTCAATGTCCTTCTTGTACTGAGGGGCCCAAAACTGAACACAGTACTCAAGGTGGCAGCCTCACCAGTGCTGAGTACCGGGGGACGATCACTTCCCTGGTCCTGCTGGCCACACTATTCCTGATACATGCCACGACACTGTTGGCCTTCTTGGCCACCTGGGCACACTGCCGACTCATGTTCAGCTGGCTGTCAACCAGCACCCCCAGGTCCTTTTCCACCTGGCAGCTTTCCAGCCACTCTTCCCCAAGCCTGTAGCATTGCATGAGGTTGTTGTGACTGAAGCATGTCCTCATTCTGCATCTTAGCATCTTCCCAATTATCACTGCCTGCAGTGACCATTATCCCTTAGGCCTCTTAGCCCCAGTATCATCTGAATATCCCAACATCCTCCTGATAACTCAACCCCAGCGACAGCACCCTGGAGCCCTTCTAGCTCTTGCATTAAACCCTGTTATTCTGTAGCCTCTACACTCTCACGCCCCAGTCATCCCCACATCATCAAGACCTTGCTCACCTTCAGATTTATCTGCATCATCCCAAAGGACTAGTCCTACAACAACCAAATCCCTGGTGCTGCCCAAGTCTCCAAGGTCTAGTTCCCAGTGTCATCCTGAACACCTTGTCCAGCTGCCGCCTCCTCTCCACGCGAGGGGAGCTGGACGCAGAGACCTCACCAGCAAAACAGCACAATGCTTTCTTGTCTTTTCTAGATACAGTCGACCCGGTTCCAAGGGTTGGGGTTCCTCCCAGCTGACTTTAGTGAGCATCAGTTTCCTTTGCAGTGAATAGAGATAATTGGACACTTTCAGGGTACTGTTGATCTAACTCAGTTTAGACATTTACTTTGGCTGCCCCAAAAGCACCGTTCTCTTTCTAATCACTGTGAGTGGAGACAAGGATTAGCTCAGTTTAGATATGTCCCTTGTTGACTTATAAAGTCTGTTGAGATGATTGGACCCCAAACAACATTGCATATTTACCCTTATTTCTTAATTCATGCTCAACGATGATCTTTATTTTCCTTCAAAACAGCATTTCAAGTTTCCAGGGGAGTGTCCTGCATAGTGAGCTTGCCCAGCAAGGGGTGGCTCAGCGCAGCACCCTTGGCTGATCGATGCCATCACCATACCATACCATACCATACCATACCATACCAACTAGTGGTAAAAGCTTGGATTTCAAAGCATGGTGTAGAAAAAAATTCATAACACAGTTGGGCACAGAAATGCCCCAGCGTTAAGTGTTACTGAAAAGCAGGACTAAGGGAAGGTTCCAGAAATGCTTTTTCCACCATTTCCATCCTTGTTCCTAGAAAGCACTGTTCTCAGCTAGGCATTGTTTAGAATAAATATCAGTGATACCTTTTGTTAAGATCAGTATGTTCAAGTTTGATCAGCTTGACCAGAAAGGGTTGAAAGCTATAGAAACTAGAGAACAGAGATGACAACATTACACACTGGAGAAATCCAGGGTGTGCTCATGTCTGGAAATCTCTGGGCAGTTTTCTCCATTGAAAATTACAGTGTAGAAATGGAAAGGCTCCAAGAAGGGCTACAAGGGCACAGAGGTTTGGGACCAATTTCACACAGAGAGTACTTGAACAAGCTACAGTTTTTCATCTCAAAAATAGAGAGGGCTAAGGAGAAAAAGATGAAACATAAATAGGAAGAAAGTGAACAGGAAACTACTCACCCTCTCTTCTGATACAAAAATCAGACATCATCAAATGAAATTAGCAGGGACCAGGTTCAAGACAGGTAAGACGCAATGGCTGTTTGCACAACAGTTAATTAGGCAAAGAACTGTGTAACTCTGCCGCGTGATGTGGTGAATACTGAAATGCTTACCACCTGTCAGGAGAGCATTCAGGGCTTCTACACCATACTCACAGAGTGCAGTCTGTGATAATACTTCTACACACTGGACTTCAAACAGATATGTATACATGTGCGTCTTCCTGTGCTTACAGCCTCTCTGCTGCTGGCCGTGGCTGGCGATGGGGTACCTGCCTCGGCAGAGCTTTGCTCCGGGAAGTGGAAATGTTCCTAGGAAAAAAAAAATGTGTTGAAGTATGAAAAAAATATCAGAAACAAAAACACAGTGTGCAAAGATCTAGATAAATATATGTAAGATTTTTTTTCAGTTGATCTTGAACAGTTGTTTTCAAAGTTTTACAATAGAAAAACTAAAAATTATTTTTTATTGTGCATTGAAACAAGAAAATCTGAAGTAACATCATCTTTCAAAAATTAACCTTGGCTCCAAACTCCTTTTACATAGTATAGGTTTGTTGCTCATTCACTAAATATTTTCATTATGTGCTTCTGTAGGGAAGATGATTTGTAGCCATATTTATTTAAAGACTATATTACAATGAATAAACGTAAATAATGTATATGAGAAGGCAGGGTAGGATTGCCTGGCAGCCTTCAATCTGTCATTCCCATGACTGCTAACCTGGCAATCTTAACAGCTCTTTGTGTGGGACAAATTATAAACCAAATAATCCTGAGGTAAGGCTTTCATTGCCTACACGGTACTGAATATATTTATTTTTCAATTCCATTCAAGTACCAAGTGCTGTCAGAGTGCCAAAGTTTCAGTCAATACGATTTTTCATACTGCAAATCTTCTTTGTTTAATTTAAAATGGAGCTGTCACACCTCTTGTGATGACTGGGGAAATGGTTTTTACAAAGATATCAAAAACTATTGAAACTTTTCAAAGTCTCCTGAAAATTTCCACAGAGAGACGATCCAATTGAGGTGCACTGAGTTACATCCAGCAACAGCTTCTCTGGAGGCTACAGAGGACCTTATGATCTCTTGAGCCTTTCTCTTTCAGTCTGATGGTTTAGTAGGTGACATGGTGCCCAACGAGAGCTGCAACGAGCACATCACGTAGCCAAGAGCCCAAGGGTCCCTGTGCGAGATCATCACCTGAAAGCAAGGGCTCTGCCGGTTCCCCTCAGCATCCATCTTCAGCAACACCAAGCACGGTAACTCTTCATGGCATCTCAGCATTGACTCATTGTAATGGAGGAATATTAGTCCTTAATGCACATTGCCCACCTTCCAAGGTGCTTTCAAAGGGTTTTTCTCCTCTTTGTATATGGGCAGGCGGTGGTTTGCCTGGGAGCTGGGAGTGGGGCAGATCTCCTAACGCTCTCCAGCAGTTCAATCCCTCCTTTTTCTTCATATACCAGTGAATAGGGGGAGGGAAGGAGGAAACTGAGCCCACTTCTGGGGATGCAGTGGCTGAAGATCCAGACTGCCAGAGATATTTCTTCTTTATTTACTACTGCAGAACAAAATACTATTACCAAGGATTTGGTTAATCTATCATAAAAAAAATTGATTGACCTAGAAGGCTGATGCTTTTCTTTATATCTCTACAAATGACACATCCTTTTGCTGTTTCAACACTGGTGGCATGAAAGTTTTAAAACTTTAAACAATTAAAAAAAAAAGCTAAAGTAACTGCATTAAATTTCTAAGTATGCACTGTGAACAAAATAAAAATAGCTTAGGATGCTAGAGTCATTCCAAAGCAAACACAACCTAAAAATAATTAGGCTAAAGTTAAATTTAACAGAAATAAAATATATTAAGATCCAGGAAATCTTAAGCTAAAAGAACTCCTCTTTGCTCTGACTCTTTAAAAAGTTATTTCAAGATCATAAACGCTATTCGGATTTATACTGAGCTGGGATTTTCTGGATGCCTTATCTATATACTTTCTTCTGTTTGAGATTCTGGCCTTTACAGTTGTTTAACATTGGGCATTTATGAAGCAATTAAGCATTTAGAAATGGACACTCCCAATTGACTATTATGGCTGGATTATTTTCTAGGAGGCAAAGGACTGAGGACAAAGGAAATTCTTCAGTTTAAGGCATAATCAGTTCAAAAGTTGAGCACTGCTCTGCATAAGAGAATTTTCATTGAATAATGACATTTTTAAACAAAACTAAGAGACATATACTCCCATCTACTTCCCCCTTAGTAAAAATAGCATTCAAGCACACAAATAAATGTAATCTTTGATGAGAATCTCTTCTGGTTTTCAAAACATCAGCAAGAGGATACTCAGGTTGTACCTTTTGGGCCCACGCTGGTGTATTACCTTTTCAAAATTAGTGTGGTTGCTACCAATGCTCCTCTGAAAAGCACCAAAGTTTCTGAATTGCTTTTGGGGTGTTCTTATTCACCTGGAGGTCTATGGTTTGGTGGATGCATTAGCTAACACTGCTATGTAGGATACATTTCCTTTTTCTTTTTTATGTAAGCAGCTGATGCAAACTCCATCTCTTTCAAACTTGTGTCAAGTATTCTCTTCTTTCCTGGGAGACAGCTTTTATTTGTCTCATAATTTTCCATAAAGGTGGGTTGAGGGGGACATTCTGTTTGGGGGAAGAAGGGGAAAGACTACTGTTTAGGATAGGACTGTCTGCGTCCATTTCAGATCCCTTTGGTTTGGAAAAAGCACCAGAGTTAGGCCAGAAGAAAAAATGGGAAGGGCCAAAAAGCTTAAGAAAAATCTATTATAATTTGTAGACTGTTCCATTTATTGTGAATGAGAAGAACAGATGGACTCCTAGCTTTTTCTGTCCATCAGTGAGTAACTGAGATTATCCCAGCTCATAACAGAAAAATTCACCCTGAGTCTGACGTTCATGAACTCTTCCTGCCTCTCCCCCGGACAGCCATGAACTTAAAAGCTGCTATTCACACAAATGCCACAAAATAACAAAAGTCAGCTTCAGCTGGAGAGCAACTGCTCTCACAGCCAATTTCAACAGCACTAGTGTCATAAGGACCCTAGCACCAGCAGGAGTTATTTGGTGGCTTCTCCAAACCTGTCAAGCCAAATCTCTCGGTGCGCACTTCTTTTCAGATTTTCCTAAAGCTATATGGATATCTTAAAAAAAAAAAGATTTCCCTTGCCCAGATATAGCACTGCCACAGAGGACCAGCTTTTTGTGGGGATCCCTGTTGCTACTGGATTTAATGGGTTAATCCCATCGGCACAGGATCTTTCAGACGTGTGGGTTTCCAAGGACTTTCTCAGGCAAGGATGCTGGGGCCTGAGTCACTGAATCACTGGTGGAGCAGGAGATCCCAGTCTCTTATATATAGTCCCCTATGGTTTGGGGGGTCTCTGCTGAGAGGAGTACAATGCACGGGGGGCTGTTGGAGTGTCTGGCACCCTGGCAGGGACACGGATGGTTCAAAGCAGACCGGCATTGTAGCATTCGGATTACTTTTCAATTCCTCCCAGATCTTTTAACACAAAGGTGGAATTTACACTGCAAAGGGAAGGTTAAAACCATGGAAGTATTCATCAAGCAAAACTGGATTCAGTTTGTTGGAGGTCCCGTGGGCAGATCTGTGATTTACTTTAGGCTGGGAGCAACGTTTAGAATTCCCTGTCATGGCTCTTAATTATGTTGTGCAGAGCTCCAAGCTTATTTAAAACTGTAGCAGGCAAGTATAATTTGTGTGTTTAGGATCAGGGTGATTCACTCAGCCATATGAAAACCCGT
Source organism: Balaeniceps rex (assembly GCA_013401315.1). Lineage (NCBI taxonomy): Eukaryota > Metazoa > Chordata > Aves > Pelecaniformes > Balaenicipitidae > Balaeniceps > Balaeniceps rex. Next base: position 9,268 of record VYZW01021879.1, read on the forward strand.
GGCCTGCACTGGCAGGGGGACAGCTCGAGGTCTGCTGAGAGGGGGCTCTGCTGGTATCAACTTCAGCTCTTCTCTTGTGTTATTTAAAGCCAAAACCAATGAGCAATTTGAAAGTAATAGGTGTAAATGAATTACTACTATAAATCAGGAAAAAAATCCAGCTAAATGGAGAAGTTGTTTTTAGAGGATGCACCTCCTACTCCCCCTCAGCTGTGCTTCAAGGTAAACTTTTTTTCCCCCAAAGCAAGAAAAATAAAATAGGACCTAAAACAACAATTGCATTATTAATTTGCAATTTATGGCATAACAACAGCTATCCAAAAGGATGCTGGATTATTTGGCTCTGTGTTTGCTTTTATCTATCTGTATTCTGGAAGGATGCACTTAATTCAGTGTTCCTGAAGTTTTAACTATGGTCATGCTCTGATAATTGAACTAAACCCTGGGAATAGGATTTATATATATTTCTGACCATCACAGCCCTCACTAAAGAATCACTGCAAAGGTAATGTAATGATTTTTTGTAAATGCTGTAGACTCCACACACCTACTGAATGGATGAATCAAGCATCTTACTTTTCAGCAAAAGAATTTTAAGGTAGCTTTACAGTATTAGTAAAATTCATGGGAAATAACAGATGAATGACTGTGCTCTCATTGATGTAATTGTACTGGGCATGACTGCATGCTTACTTACACCTTCGCAACCATTTTTTTCAGTACTGAGACTAACTATAGGTTTCCGTTTCCCTTGTCTTGCTAGGCAGAATAGCATTAACAGCTTTATACTGAACAGCAAACACAGTTGAAGAACATCCCAGGGAGAATTTTCCAGAGACTGTACTACCTGTGATAATTCATTTCTACACCTGTGATTTGACTTAGTAGCATTTTGCTCCTGCTTTTCATAGAAAAAGCTACACAGTATCTAATGCACCACAGAGTCAAGGTACCCATTGGTACAAAGCGGGAGATGCCAGGCTTGCCAGGGCAGCCTTCTGGCGTGCCAGGGTTTTGTGGCAGATGCAGGCGTTGCCAAGCCTACAAAGGTGACAGCGTTGGTGAGCTGGGCTCCAAGAGAAGGCGCTCGAAATACCTCTGGAGAACAGCAGGCCAAGTGCACCTTGGCTCCCAAGGAAGCCCTTCTGGGCCAAGTTGTCACACTTTCAGGAAATATTTGGGTAGTTCTTAACCTTACTTTTTTGTGTCAATGCCTTTCAAGAATGACTTGCTAGCAAAGGGGAAAAAAAAACAACCTTGAAATTACTTGATAAAGCAAGTTATCTTCATAGTGGCAAATTAACTATACCCGTTTCCCAGGTCAGGCATGTGAAGGGAAGAGGTTTGCCAGAAGTCTGTGCTCTATTACAGTTCAGGGTTTGGCTTGTGATCCTGTGGGATACCCCTACCCATCCACTCACGAGTGACTACTTCACTAGTGAGAAGTATCAAATTCCTGGTTTTGCCGTTTGCCTTTCCATGCAAAGCAAACTAGAAAAGCTTGCTTGTATAAAATGACTATATTTTTAATCTCATCTTTTCCATATCAAGGAATCAAGAGAATGGGTGCATTTTGTAGATCAGGCATCTTGATTGCTGGCATCAGGTGCAGGCTGGGTGTCACACAGTTAATAACCTCAGAAAGATGGTGTGTTGTCTTTCGTGCAAGACCAAAGCACACACGTGCTAGGGAGTTCTCTGCTAACTGGACTCAAATACTACTTGAAGGGAACAAAGTGTTCCCATCCCTCTATCCAAAAATAGAAGAGGGAGAGACAATACTTCTTCAGGCGTTTGCCAAAATGATAAGGGAGACGAACAAAACCCGCTCCTAGCTCCAAAGCTCTAGTTCAAGCTCACCAAAACACTGCTTCACCTACTCCATTGCTGACACTGCTGATCCCAAACTCCCGAAAGTCCCATCCCTTCAACGTGGGGCTGAGAGAAGCAGCACTATCTTGTCTGCATTTTAAAATAAAATCATTTGAGGGAAAAAAAATGCTAGTGAACTTCTGAAGGAAGTGACAAACTCCGTGACGGTATCACCTAACTTGGCATGCCTGGGCTTGAAACTCCGCCTCTTCCATGTTGTTCGCTGTACATTTAGTTCACTAAAGTACATCTTCAGGGAGGGGCTGTCTCCTGAAAGCTTCAAGATATATTGCTTCCTGTCTCCCTAATCAGCTGTGCAACAGGGTAAATTTAGAAACAAAAGGCAGCACAGCAGCGCTGGCAAATGGGTTCAGTGCACATTAAAACCTGTTTTGGAAAAGTCAGAACAGGTCGTGCATGTCTCCAGCTCAGGCAGAACTGGCAGGCTCTGAGCAAAATAATAAATGACTTGCATACATTTAGCACCTTTCATCTTGAGAGAGCCTGAAGTATTTTACATAATAGTAGTCATTGCCCACCCACCCATGAAACAGGCACCTGTGGATGGCAGGCTGCACGAGCCAGATGGGGCACAAGCATTTTAAAGAGGCAAGTGAAGACTATCACCTCCTATTCAAATGCAGGAGGAATTCAGGTGGGCACATATATTAGCCAGGTTGGAATTTAGCCAGGAAAACAGCGTATGCAATAGTCCTTGCTTGGCAATAAGTACAGTGAATTATTTAATGACCCTGAGCCAAACACAGAACATTTCATCTTAACTTACTGAAATTGCTCCAGAGTCCCAAACAGGTTTATATTCCAAAAATTCTCTTTCGAGTCTCATGAAACTTATTTAGTCAAGGACAGAATTGCAAACAGCAGAAAGTCAACTGCAAGGATGACCTTCCTCAGTAGGAAAAAAAGAAAAAAAAGATATCGTAAAGAGAAAGTTCTGAGGTGAAGGGGGTCGGGAAGTATGCCACTCCCTTAAGGGAAATACATACCAGTAAACAAATGATGTATAAGTCTGCAGGCCATCATTTTTACCACACTGCTCTGCACCGGAGAACGTGCAAAAGACTGTTCCATTAGAAAAGACCACACACTTCTTCTACTGGATTTTTTTCCCTCTTACCCAGTTTGATGCTTTTGTTTTTGCCAAGACTGGTATCTGGGCTTAGCTTCAAGCTCATCAGTAGTTCCCTTAGAGTTTCAGCCAAAAATACATCTTTTCCACAAAGGCTGGATGATTTTCAGGATGATTTTACTTCTCCGCAGGAGGTTTTTCTCCTACTAAGTGGGAGCTGTGCTCAATCTGTTGTATCTTGGCCACACTCAAACTCAACTAGCTGGGTTAATTCACAGACAAATTGAACACATGCAGTACATTTAGTTAGAAGACAGATAGCACTAAAGTGCCCTTTACCACAGTGGAAACATTTTGTCCAGTTTATTAAAGCAGTTGAGCTTAATTAAAGCATGTAAATATTTTCAATAGAAGAAAAGAGCAGGTACCAAAGGACTTCTTAAGCAGAGAAAGAACCAATGTTTGGAAACCAAAACCTGTGTGCTGTGGATAATAGATTCTTAGCAGCAGTTGCTTTTTACCTGAAGATCATCTTTAACTATTTAATCAGCTTTTCTCTTGATAAACCGCCCAACTACTCTAATCTTCCTCTCTCACACTTTCCTCATCATCACTACTCTTCTCTGCACCACCTTCAGTCCACTTCTTTCGTCAAATGCTGTACCCAAAAGGCTGACCAGCACTCCAGCTGCTCACTGATACAAACCAGCGTAGAATTGCTTTGGGTCTGTTGTATTTGCATTTGTGTGTCTCATGAGAGCATATGCATTTTTATAACAGCAAAAAACTGACAGATAAATCAATTTTGTGATGTTCTCCTGAGTCACAAAAGCAATTTTATCTACTGAGCTACCAGGTCCTAATCTTCAATTGCTATATTTTACTATTTCTATTTGAGTGCATACTCGTGTATCTGTCTTTATTAGTTTGCCTCCATTTTTTCTCCAAACACTTTGCTGTCTGATCTTGTCTTATAGCACACTCGGAGACCCTCCAAATTCTGTGTGTGTATTTCTAAATACAATTCACAAATATATGCAAATATACTAATACATATAAATGCATAAAATGCAAACATTCCTGCTGAGATCTGAGTATTTTAATAACATGGAAAGTGTATCATACATTTTTACAGATGACACAATGGAAAAAAAGAAAAAAAAAGAAAAGCCTAGGAGAGTGGCCACTGGAGTCAGTGCTAGAAGCAGTTAGTTAGAGCACTCAGTTTGCCTATTATGGGATATAAAAAGCTCCTCTTTGTTCCAGTAGCAGGCTAGATCCTGTGCAAGCACAACACGCAGTCCAAAGGGCTGATTCAAGACCTAAGGTCAAAGACTTCTGACTTCAAAAGCACCCTGAATCCACTTCAAATGCCTGGACATCAGCTTGTCATCTTATATTCCAGTGCTACTGTTCTACCAAAGAAATACATAGCAACAAGAGTCGTGGGACAAAAATAGTTATACTCAAGTGTGGAGTAAATCCACATGTTAATGCATTTTGAAACAGTCTAGGCCCACCCATGGAGGCAGCTTAAATCTTCAAAAACAAAAGAAACCCAGTTACTGCCATGGGATCTTGGGGATGGGGAAGTAATCCAAAAACATCTTAACCTCTATTTAAAAAGAATAACTTAAGCAAGTAGCATGGTATGTGCTGTGTATCAGTGGAACATGGCACTCCGTTGTATTAGGCACCCATTAGGGGTTTAATCCCTGCCATTTTGCTCCATAATGTACCAGTTCTCTATCTCCTTAGAGACACACATACAGCTCTGTGTTTGTGTATGCACGAATATGACTACTCCGTTACAGAATGTGCATATGCCAAGATGCACGGCATGGATTATGCATTAAACTTGAAGGTAAACTTCAGTGTAGACAAATTGTATCTGAAGCCAACTGCCCTTCTGTCCCAGATTAAAAGTAACAAAAGCACTCTCACAGGAGGGGAGTGACTGGCAACCCATCTTCTTTTACCTTACCCCTTTGATTTTGGGGTTTTGAGGGTTTTTTGGTTCAAGGTGCCTTTAAGTCCCAAAAAGCTAAACTAACGTACATATGGGTGTTATAACTACTTGAAACTGGTGTCTTGAGAGGCAGCATAGCTGAATAACATGTGCATTCACATTCTCTCTCATTATTCATTTTGGTTTTGTGATTAAAATGCTCCTACATCACACCTAAAAACCTGCAGATTTAAAAATAAGTAACAACCATACAGACTTTATAACTGGGATGGCACTATTGGGTTTTTTTCCTTATGAGCCTAGACCAAATATAATAATGCTCATGAGAACCTGAGTTGTCTTTAGGCAGGAAATTAGTGTTTATATATAGTGTGTCTATATATAGATACACATACAAATGCACACAGCATTACTCTATGCGTATATATGTATAATGATGCAAGATTTTTCCCCCCTCATGCTCATAACTAATCAATACATTTTTACACCTAAGAGATTACTTTGGCTTCCCAGAGGAAGACTGGATAAAGCTCAGCAGGAAAGCTGAATCTGAAGAATAGCTAAATACCTAAGGACTTAGGCACAAAAGTTTTCAGAGGAGGAAAAACTGGTGCAGATTAATCTGTCAGTGGTAACTGTGCACTCTTCCACCAAATACAAGGTAATTCAAGTTAACTGGCGAGCAGCAGAGGAAGGCTAACTTGAATCAGCTCACCCTTCCTACTGAGTGTTCACATGCCAGTGAAAAACATAATTTAATACACACTTATATATTACCTTTCTGTAATGTATTTGTGGGTTTAAGCTAGTAGAATCAGATGCATACCTTATATTACTTTGCAAAAATTATATTCCTATGTGGTGATGCCATTCAGTGAAAGACTGTCAAAATAGCATGGTTTGAGAATGAATTAATAGGAAGCATTTAAATACTGCTTTAGCCTCAAAGCATTTTGCAAACATTAACATTTCAGTGGTCCCGGGACACAAGTAAAACCATGCCACACAGCTTTCCTGGGAAATGGTAAAATGCCTCACTTAAAGGCTAAGCAGAAAGTCAGATGTGCCACTACAAGGTGGAAGTCCTCTTTATCCAGGGCAATGCGTACCCAGCTACAGCGTACCCGACTGCATTTTAAAAAACATCTTTATCCTTCGTTTCAGTTGTCACCAATGCATTCACTTCAATAACGTGGCCATCTGTTAGATGTTAGTGATGTTAAAAATAAGATGCAAGCAAATGTGAAGCCAGTTGCCACAAAGAGACAAGTCCACCAGACGTCTTCACTTCGCTAGAAGTGAGACATTTCTAAAAGCAGCTGAGAAACTCTGGCCTCATACAGCAGTACAGGTCAGCTTCCTTCCCATTTTCATGGATCTCACCAGACTTCACTTTTATTTTCAAGGTGATGATAAAGCAAAATCTGCATTTAACAACAGTAAATTTCCCCGNTTTATTTTCAAGGTGATGATAAAGCAAAATCTGCATATAACAACAGTAAACTTCACCGGCATAGATCACAGTTGTAAGGAACCTGAGCCCTACTGCAATCATGGTTTTTCATGTAAAAACAGCTTATTTTCCAAGCCAGGGCTAGCATACGGGTAAGATGAACTTGGATACTGATATTGCTGTTTGGCTGACAGGTTTTCTAGCATTCTTGCCACTAAGCTGCAAAGAGAAATTTCTATTTCTCAGTGATCTGTTGGTGCATATTACATTCAGATAATTCTTAGAGGAGTCTGTATTTATATAACGATTAGCAAATTTAATTCAAGTGCCTCAAAGGACTGAGTTAAATGCCTGTGGGTTAAACTCCTTGCTACTTGAATAAGAATGCAGAGAATGCCAAGA
>VYZW01021879.1:22966-35421 GCA_013401315.1 Balaeniceps rex
CAATAGTTAAGTGGTGATGACAAGGGGCAAGAAGCATTATCTTTACTCTTCAACGGGAACATATAAACTATGGATGCTGATGCTGTAAATAAAATCGATGGCCCCACTTTATCTCCGAATGAACCTCCAAAACAGGAGGTGCTAGACAGATCATAGCCTGATCTCAAATAATTATTTTGTTAATGACCCTAGGTGAAAAATGCTTTTTTTGCTGATAACTTGCACATTAGCATAGGGAAGACTCAAAGCTTCCTTGGAAGCATACTATTTCTGGCTTACTGAAANTAAATGGGAGAGAGTGATATCAGCGAACGAAATTGGTGCCTTGTCATGCCCTGGCACTGGCTTTTTACTCCCAGGTGCAAGGTGTGATGTTAGGTTTAAATTTAAAGGATCTGAGTGACTAAATCTAGCTATGAAACTCTTGAGTAGAAGAAAAACTGTTAGAAGCATTGAGCCCTGGACCTTTAAATAAGAAAACACGCAACTGCACTGAATTTCACAGGGTTGAGGCATTTCAGTGCTGAACAGTAAGTAGTAACTCTGGAACTGCTAAAATGCAAATAGTGTATGACTTCAGCCATCACAAATTGCATTACATTAAAAAAAAAACCTTTCAGAATTTCTGTTTTACAGAAGGTCAAAATTAATGAATCCTGTCAAGATTTTTTAAACCAGAATCTTCAGACACTTTCAAAAGGTATGTCATTACATATTTCACAATTCATAAGTCAAAACTTGGAAATGAAAATAGTGTGTCTTTATTGATAGTCTGCCACAAATTACTGTATAAACTTAGAGTTAGCCAAGAGTGTATCTGCTACGTGGGAAGATCCTGAACGTTGCAAGCATATCTACAAAAAACGGATGCTTTCTTATAGTAGATAACAGATGTTCTGTTACCAGCTCTCACTATAGTGCCATATGCAATTAAAGTATTGTTTTACACAAACTGTATGAGGCTCAGTAGTCACTGTCTCTTCATTACTGAAAACACACAGAGACGTATACGTTCATGTTAAGCATTCACTGACTTCAGTGGGACTCCTTTGTCTCTTAAGTGAGCTTGTACACAATGTTTGCAGGACTGGAGTTTATGACTACAAAAGCTGTGACAAGGGGGACGAGAACAGACATACTATAATAGGAATTCCAACAATTCAATGCATCCATCTTACTGAAGGAAATCAGTATCTTTACATGCTATTTAATGTTAAAAACAAACAAAGATGTTTAAGCACAAAGTATATATTTATACCAAATAAAACAACTGAAAAAGTATTACATAAAGAAAAATAATGTAACAGAACATACTTAAGTACCTAACTTAGTCATGCTCGTATCTAAAAGTAACATTGGTAGCTAATATATATAATTTTTGACAAGGGTGCATTTAAGAGTTCTCTAACATACAACATTCTAAATGTGGAGAGTATTTTTTCCAAGATACAGAAAAGAAAAATTATTTTACACAGGCACACCTGTTAATTTGTATAAAAAACATGCTTGTAAGTGAAAAGGTCACTTTAGTACTAATTTACCAGACGTGTGAAAGCTATGTAGTATTAATCATGTTGAAATCGTCTCTTCTCCTTTTGCATTGGTGAGCGCCAACACTGGTACAATATTTGATCCATATGGTTTACTGACACTGCAACCTGTTTCCAAGCAGTAGCCCTGCCCAGGTGTTGAACAGCACAGTACTGTACAGCCCCATCTGTCTGCACATAGTGTATTTATAACTAAAAGCTATTACAATTATTACAATGATTTCTGTTTCAATATATACATCAGTATAAAATACTACCCAAAACTTTTGCATTTCAAACAATTTTAACCACTTCATCAAACAATGCATTTGCAGAATTAAAAAAAAATCCAAATTAATGTTGATTGCCAACAGTACAGTATCTCTATTGTATGTTTCCTAATAAATGAGAGAACGGAAATGTATTAAAATCAATTAAAATAAGTATCACAAAACAGAACTAATGTTAGAGCAGTTCAAGGATTCCCAGTTTGTCAGTATCTACCCTAAGCAGTGCTACCCAAATACAGTATAAGCCATTTAGTGTTTCTACAATGAGAAGAAAACATTCAATATTAAAGCTGTGACAAACACACAAAAGCAAGGAAAGAGAATTTGTTCTGTACTCATCCCTGTTGTAGCAAGGTACAGCATGTCAGGAGTTTGCACTCAGTGCATTGTAAGTTCTATTATACCTGGATACAACTGCGGAAGACAACTGAAATGGAATCAACTCTGAATTTCCTTGCTGTTGTGGTTTTATGTCAGACCATTCAAGTTATAACAACTTAGTGTCTTTTTTTCCTGAAGGGAAGAAGAGAGAAGAATTCATAATGAAATTGTAAAAATGCTACTAAAATCCCTACCTTGGACACAATATACTGCTTTAGGAGCTACTGTGTCATTGCACAATATAAGTGGCCTATTTATTGCTGAATTATCGGTGTAGCAGAATATATTTGTTGTTGTGGATGTTTTGAAAATTGGCATTTTAAAACCTGTCTGTATTTCATAACAAGCCACAAACAATTTTGTGTATTTCAAACACTAATATTCTTACGTAAAGTAGTAAATGTACATTTATACTGGCAAATTTCAAATCTCTGCCTCTGCTGCTTCAGTTTTTATAGTGAGACTTGGTTCAGAGTTTTCATTCGTTACATTATCCTAAAACAGAACTATTTCTGAAGCATAAAAACGTCCAAATGATAATAATATGGGGTTTGTTTTGTGTTGTTGATTCATTCTTAACTTGAAAAATAATCCATGTCTTTAAAAAAACCCACAAAACAAAAAACCCCAAAAAGTCTCTCCCCAGGAGAAGTCCCTGCTAGCTGAGATTTTTTTAAAACCAAGTTTCACGCTTACAGTATCTTTATAGTCATGTTATACACCCTTGAAAATAAGGGCTCATGTTGAGAATGGTGACAGGCCCTTAATTATAGAGGTGTTAACTGGTGACACCATTTTTCATCAGAAAAAAAACCAAAAGCCCCACAAAACTTCATAGCTTATACTGAAAGTTTGATTCATGCTCATTTTGTTCATTTAAAAATACTCTTTGGAAACTGTGTCAACTCCTGCAGACAACTTAGTGATACATCTTTTCCTGTTAAAATAAAGATAATTCATATTCACCTCTACCCCATGCTAAGCTCTACTACTAATATACACTTCATTACCTGCTCATGTCACCATCTAACACATATCTTTACATTCTTCTACATATAGTGTCCAGGGCTTATTTTTCACCAAACAGAATTTGATAACTACTACACTTAGGAGTTCTTCTTGAGGATGGTTTTTTTGGTGTTCTAGCCTTTTCATTGCAACTTAGAGTGATATTATTAGTTCAGACTTTTTCCATGCTAACTTAAGAGAAACTTTTCATGAAGTTTTTTCCCATTTTAAAATCTGAACTCACTTAGATACCAAAACTGAAAACCAGAAGAGAGATCAGATGCGTCTGTCATTTTAAAATGGTTTCTGCTACTTTAAAATGCATTTAAAAATTGTACATATGACAGTTAGGATTCTAACTTTTACATTGCTGCAATCAGATTCTAATTCAAAATCTTGCAAATAAACATGAAAAATAAGCCACTGGTCATTAATTCTAATGATTACATTCAAAGCTAGCCTTCAAAAAAAAAGTTACAGGCAAAACATACTGGTTTATGTACTCACTAGCTTATCAGGCTACAATAGGCATGTTTTAAGTATAAAAAAGCAGACAATTCAGATTTAAATAAGACTACGTGAAATCAGAAAAACTCCTTAGATTTCACTATTTAAAAAAAAAAAGAACACCTATAATTACTTCCCATCCTACAGCTACCGTTAAACCAACTAACAAAAATAATCAAAACTATTTTTGACAAACAAAAGTTAGGCTAGAATATGTGGCAACAATCAAAGTTCATATATGTTTCTATGTAGAATGACTCATGATTTACTATAACATAAAATATGAACAAGAGCACTTTGTGACTAATGAAAGAGCTACTAGTAGAAACACTTAATGCCAAACAGTCTTCAGCCCTCCTTTAAGTCATATCTCCAAATCAGTATTGACTTCTTTTGACCAGATACATCATTTTTGGCTTGTCACCCCAGTATGTCATGTTTTACCACTTGCCACAGGCAGCAGGAGACAACTAGCTGAGCAAACTACAAGCAGTGACATGCAGAAATTAACTCTCAAATCTGACTACTTAGATAAAATGATATGCAAGCGCACACTAGGACAAAAGGAATGGCATTCGTCATCCAAATAGGCTCATCATCCCTCCCCACCCCCCTTCAACAGTAGTTGCAACAGCAATAGAAAAAGATCAAGAAGATGTCTGTTCTTCAGAGTCAACTGTGGAAAAAAGTCAGCAATATATAACAGCAGCGACGGACAAGGAAGAGCAAAATGAAAGAATCTTGTTGAATATTTGTTCATTTACTTTTTCTGAACACAAGCCAAAGTGTGCCACACTGGCTTGTTCTGAACTTCAGATACAGATGTCCTATTCTCCTTAGATCCTTCACAGATTTAGAATTCAGTCTCCCTGAGGCCCCTATAACCAAGTAAGAAAACTCTCTTTATCTAGCTTGGTGGCTGCCAAGACAGATTCCATGTCATTAAGGATGTCAGAGCTCAAAGCCTCTTGCAGACTTGGCATCAGTTCTTCTCCTTCTATATTCATCCCATCTCCTTCCAGTGTCCCAAGGTCCACATTTGTCCCTGGAATGGCTTCAAGGTAGTCTGGGAAACGGTTCTGATGGGACGGTATGTTACTTTGGCTGATACTGTCACCTAGTTATAACACAAAGCAAAAGATGGATCTTAAATATACTGGAAGTACCAGACCCACAATTTATCAGGACAACTGGTTAAAGGTTAATCCTGTATCTCTTGCATCATATGAGCAACATGATTCATAGAAATCCATCACAAAAACCAAAGAAGACTTGACTACATGCAGATGTACAAAGAACATGCCTTTGTTTCAACCTTTTCACCAAATCTCTACAGATCTTTGATCTCATTTAGCATATTTTAATTTTTACGCTTAAAAGAAAAAGACAATACTGAGGCAAATATTGTTTTGGAGCCATATTAGCAACACTGGATGAGGTACTACTATTAGCTGTGAACAAACAATATTAATTAAAAAAGCAAATGGACACTCAAATTCCGTATAACAACAGGAGTGATTCTATTTATGACAATCCTCCATCCTCCCAATAAGAGTTGATTACAAGTATGTTTTTCACAAATCTAACTATAATATTTCTATTATAGAAATAGAAGAAGGTAGCACAACAACTGCAAAAAGTATCACAGCTTCTCAGAGTTGCTTGTTTTCATTGCAAAGGGGCTGAGCATTTGATGGACACAAGTATATTTGGAAAACATGCATTAAGGAGGTACACAAAAACAAACCTGTATCCATCTCATCAACACTGTTCAGGAAGTCATCGGGGGTTCTGGGTACACTATAACTGCTCATGCTAAGTCCACTATCTGTGCTTTCATCTCTGGAGTGATACGTTCCACTGTAACAGAAGAAAGGGAGCAAAAAATGAGGGTAGAGTACTGAAGAAATTCAAATAAATGCTTGTTTTTGAACCAATTCAAGGGCTTTAAAAACATTTGTCATGAGAAATGTTCTATTCTAATAAAAAAATGAAGTCTTTGTGAGACACCTGGGTTTTATTTTATGCAGACCTTTTCCAATTAAAACCATATTATTTAGATTCAATTTAACTTGATGAGAGCATACTTAAGCAGTTTTAAAAAACTGCCTACCTGCATAGTTTTAAACTTTCCACACTCACCCACAGCTAGAAACATATTAGAAGCATATCACAGATAGTCCCTAATGATTATAAAAATAGTAATAATAATGGCATACCCTTTCACACTTCTCTAAGGATAAAAAAATATTTCTAACTACTAATGTCCCCTTGTTTAATCAACCACTGAAGTGTATTTTTAGGTCACTACTGTTATAAATAGGAGCTATAGTTGGAGCTTCTGTAGCGATTCTTCAATTGCTTCCCGCTGTGGCATTACTACTAGTTCAGTCACGTGTCACGGCAAGAGAGCGCACTAATATAAATCAAATACTGGTACAGAAGCCATCCTGTAAACAAACCCTGTTCAGAACCATCTTGTTGACACAACAGTTAACAAAACGGTGATGGCATGGGCCTTACATGCATTTGCTTTCTTACTGCCGTCTTACTGCCAGTGGAATGAGCAACACCAAGAAAGCTGCAGTGGGAAATTTGGGGGGGGGAGGAGGGGGGGGAAGCCAGTGTATTGAGTAGCAAGGTTTTTGTAGCAGAGGGGCTGCAGGGTGGCCTCTGTGAGAAGACACCAAGAGCTCACACCATGTCAGACACAGCTGGTTCCAGCTGGCTCCAAAATGGTCCTGCTGCTGCCCAAAGCTGAGCACATCAGTGACGGTGGTGGTACCTCTGTCATAATGTATTTGTGAAAGGGTAAAAAGACCACTGTGCAGCAGCTGGGAGAGAGGAGTGAGAAAATGTGAGAGAAACAGCAGATATCCACCTGCAGCCCTTGGAGGACCCCACACTGCAGCAGGTGGACATGCCCTGAAGGAAGCTGCAGCCTGTGGAGAGTCCATGCAGCAGCAGGCTCCTGGCAGGAACTGTGACCCGTAGAGAAGAGCCCAAGCAGAGGCAGGTTTGCTGGCAGGAACTGTGGTCTGCATAAGCAGCTGTAGAAATACACTATTACCTCCCTCCCCCTGCATCTCCTAATATCCAAGTTTCACAAAATATTTTCAAAATCTCTATTTCTTCAGATTGTGGTAGCATTCACCGAGAATCCTTACTGATTTTCCAGCTTGAATACTAAATGAAGATCAACTTGACTTACTGTTCAAATTAGCATTTGAAGACATACTGATCCTTATCATAATGTGCTCATGAAATATATAGCATATGCCTTTTTGTCAAGTATGAAGAACCAAACAGATGATTATTGAACAGCTATTCAACATCAGACGCAAGTAGAATGCCATCAGCCATGAATACATATCTCTCTCAGATTTCATGAAGACATCTGCCATACAAGAAAGAAACCTAGCATTTCTTTATAGTTAAATATTTTTTTTAGATTGATTTAAAAATAACATCACCACACATTTGATAACAAACCTAATAATTAAGCTATTTAAAAGTTCTATGAAAAAAATGCTGGTTTACTTTGTGGGACAAAATACTAAAACCAGAACTGAGACTATGCTGAAATAAATCACTCTAGCTGAGAAGGCTTTTTGGCTACTGCTCTCACTTGGAATGTCCAGCCCTTCTCTTCAAATCATTCCTTAATACACATTTCCTCTTTCTTCAACAAGGATTTCTTTATTTAGTAGTCACACCACCCAAAATTACTGCATGCAACTAAATTGCATTATCCAAAATAGAGTGGATACTTCTTCGACTAATACTCGCTCCAATATAGCAATTATCATCTGAGATTTTTTAGATGTTCTGATTATGTAGGCAGCGGACAATATTCAACTACCTAAACTTTGGATATCCAACTTCGGTACCTAAAGTTAGGAGGACTGTCTCACCAGAAACCCTATATACACCCTATAAAGATAGAAAGAAGCATTTCTCTAAGTCTGAACTTTAACATAATGGACATCAAGAAGATCTTTAGGGCAAAACCTTTGGACTGCTGTATCTAATTCAGAGATAGGAACACATATCCACAAATGTACTTTTTAAAAATCCCTTTCACTTACCCATATGCCAGAATTAAGTGCGGTGATGTACATAAAATTACCTAGAAAGGGACAATGCTCAGACCAAAATGCAAAACTCAAGTCAGGTACAGTTTTTCAGTATTTTGCGTGGGGTAAGGATAAGGGTTAAACATATTTGCAACTAGGCAAGTAGTATCTTTTTGTACTTTACAGTAAATAGTCCTTGCTAATTATCAACCTGCCAAAAATTTACAAACAACATGAATTTACCCTTTCTAGCTTTCTTCCTGTTTCTAATTAAAGGTAAAAATCCATCATTTTATATTTCACGTGTGTAGACACACAATGGATAAACAGCATTAGTCCACTGCCATGGCCATTTGAAACCTAAAGATGCATTTCTTTCAGGTCAGAAAACAGGTTTTGAAGACATGAGGATTCTACATCATCTAAAAACAAATTTAAAAATATACCTGGGCTCAACGTATGATGGCAACAGCCTTCCAGAAATTCAAGCTAGTGTGTTACTATAATGCATCAAGGCCATCACCTATCTACAGTGGCTTCTCATAGGAGAGGCAGGTCAGTTTTAAGAGTTCTTGTCCTTTTTATGCTTTGGGACACGGCCAGCACAGTTAATGCTTACACCAGATTCCAGGATGAATTCCATAGAGGACAATCCCTCCCTCTAACAAAAAATGAAGTTTTCTAATCAGATTTGTCTGCATAGGAGATAAGTCTTCCGGAAGGGCATACCCAAAACTTGGAAATACCGCTTACTTCCTTCGCGAGTTTAACAACAAAACACCGCTACTTTCTTCTCCCCGTGCAAGGCCTTTTTTTTCAACTTGGTTTTCTCCAATATATACAAAGCACTGTGTACCTGGAGACAGAAACTTTTCTCCTGCTCTCACAGTAGCACACACAACAGTAGCACAGACAATACTTCATGCGGTGAAGAAAAAAATTAAGAGCAACAGATGTTATTTACATAACATAAACTATACGAATGACAACAGATTCCACTGGCAAGATGGAGGGTACGTTCTTGCACCATCTCCACTGAACTTTACTAATTTTGAGAATTAGAGTGAGGATAGAGTACATGAAATGACAGAGAAGTCTTCTTGAAAAGGCAGAAAATGAAATAAACCTAATGGAATATCAGTAACTGGAAAAGTTACATACAACGACAGTACATCTTTAGGGATGAAGAACCTAAGTGTGAGATATCACCAGCATTAAGTTATTTGAAAGAACACAGAAAGGGATTTATAATTGCAGCAAAGGTTTACAAAGATTTTAACAGTTTTCAGTATCTAAAATTACAGCAGGTATTTAAGCTTGACCTACTCCAAAACCATGCCAGTTCTAACATGACGTGGACTTCTTACCTTACAAGCAGATTTGAAACTGTATTGGTGGCAAAACCCATGGAAGTTAAGACTTACATTGAACGAATAAAGACGAATTTTATGGGGTTCTCCACAAGTATAATAATGTACCATTAAAGAGAAGGACGAGCATGTTGTTATACTTCATGAGCACTTACAGTAAGCACCCTAAAGTTAGGCTAACATTTCAAGGTGATGCAGAGAAGTAGTGATGAACTCTGACAGAATATGTTATTTTTCTCTTTTATGGTAGGGGATACTGAGTTGATATCAGTTTAGAATGCTGACACAATACACTCCAAAAGAACTACAAAATTAACTACTCCAACTTAAGATCAACTACTTGATACTGCTGAAATGTTAGTAGATTTTTACTCCATTAATTAAAAGTTTATGTGGCTGAAGATTTGACTGCTTTACTGTTTTCATCTTTTCTTTCCAGCATGCTAAGCAAAAAATTCAGATACAACTTAGCTCAAGCTGCAGCAGTTTCTCCAAAGTTGTAATGGTTAGTATGAAGCATTTTCAAGTTGTAATTAGAACAGTATTTCCAACAAAACAAATATTCCAAATCAGAGAGATTAAGGAGAAAGTTATATGAAAAAGACTAGTCTGTACTGTAAAATTCTAAATCTTGAATTCGAAGACCCACTTCAAAATAATACAGCATTTAAAATTAAACATGCCACTATTTGCAAACCTAACATTAACAGAGTAAAAATACTGCTAAATTAAATACCTGAAGTGGAGGGGAGGGGTGAATGGAGAAACCTTAACATGAACCTCAAGGTGTAGTCCTAAATGTGCCTCACAGTTCATTTGATCTCATAGCAAGCTATTCACAAATTCTTCTGAGTCAGTAATTTGAAATGACTGTTAGTCAACAGATTATGCAGAGGCAAACATGTTATGACTTTGAATAAAAAACCTTCCTACAAGTCTGAACAGACTACTTCCTCCCACAGGAGACAGCTTTTAATCCTCAACTTTTACTAGACTTGCCATTTAAGGAAAGATTCATTTACAGCTGTGGCTTTTGGCACAGACTGATGTTCAAAATAAACTATTACATGTACCAAACAGAATTTTAAATCAATTTTTTCCCTCTAGTAGCTACTCCTACAAACCTGTTAAGAAAGGGATCAGAACTATTTGTAGTCATTGTTCTCAGTTCCTGAGACATTCCAGGAGATGACACGGGATTTTGAGATCCACCGTCTTGTTCCATTGTTGGAAGCTGGCTACGGAGAGCCAATTCCTAGAACAGGGGGAGGGGGAGAAAGAAAGATCATGTTAGGCATTTGAATGCACTTTTCAGCTACATAAACACATGACATTATAGGTAATTGATGCTTTTACTGTTTTCAGTTACAAGATTTAAATTAAGTTTCTGAAGACAAAGCAAGAATTTTTACTGGCTTCAATGATAATGGAAGTTCCACCAGTCAAGCCCAGTATTACAGAGACTTCACTGTAAATGTATTTATGAATATAAGTATCTGTATGTTTACATAAATCCTTTCTAGTTCACTTCAGAATCCTTTTGCTACGTCTATTCTTAAGATTAAAAAAAACAACCTGTTAACACTATGTGACTCTTAAGATACGTCTGTCTAGCTCTGCTGACTACCATTTTTTCCCCCATTTCTTTTAAGTTCTGATTTAGTCCCTGGTTTCCTTTTTAACTTGCTTGTTTCATTCAGCAAAGTTTAAAGTCTTTCCCCGCAGGCTCCCATTCACTCCTCCTGTTTGAGGCATGCATTTTGTAATTTCTGATTGATCAAATCAATGATTTGTCCCATACGTAAATCTTAAAAGCTCTTCAAATCCCTAGCAATTTCTCAGTAAAATTAAGACACTGCACTTCTGAAGTTATGAACCTAGAGTACATATATAATTTTTATGCATCTGACTCTGCACCAACTTGAATCAATCCATCCATAAAGCTTGTCATTACTATTTAATGAAAGTAAGTTTTAACATAAAATACACGAAATTAAAGGAGGGTGGAGATAAGCATCATTTATATAATTTCCAGGGCCCCCTCTCTCCATTTTTAAACAGGTAATCCATGAGTTACACATGTGAAAAATACAATAATTTTCTTCAAACACCTCTCCTAAAACATCATCAATGGCTCACCAAGTCTGTGCTTTGTTAATGTAGAGACTCGTAAAGAAATGTATTGACTATCTTGTTACCATTATTAGTTGTATATGATTTCCAGGCTGTGCCTGGGAAGCTAATCTCAGGCAAACCAAATCTTTTCAGTCTTGACAATATTCAGTATTTCTCACTTGTAAAATGAGAGGTCATCCATTCTCAATTATGACTCTAAGGACTATTGTAGATTTTTTATATATAAAAATAATATTTCTCCAATTCTTATTCAAAGTGATTTCTTTTAAAAGTCTAAGGTTATTTTATTTTCCAGCAGATTGTGCCAAATATTGAATGCTTCCCTACCACCTGTTTTTCTTCCGTTCCTAATCTGCATATGCTTCACTCCCATTCCTGTGGATTATTATTCTGCATACTCCTTTAATACCAAGTTTCATGTCTTGTACCAGAAAGTCTTCTCACTCCAGTTGATTAGACCTTTGCAGAAAGTGTACAAACATACCATTGTTTTTTTGTGTTTGTCACACCCAATTGCCTACTCCAAGTAAATCCAGTCCTCTGCTCACCGCCACTTACTTGGCCACTGTTCTAATAACTAGTAATAATACTCCTTCTCCTCATTTTCAGATCACAGGATGGTAGGCACCTTTTAATAATTTCTATAGGCCTACCCATATGATTTTAATTTGCTTATGTAATAAAACCAAGTGCAAAGACCATATAATGAGGTCTTACTTCACAGCTAAGTTTACAAACTTCTATCAGTCATATCAGCCCTGATACAAGAAGGTTGATCCCCCCCCCCCCAAAAAAAACAAAGAAAAANAGGTTTACCCCCCCCCCCCCCAAAAAAACAAAGGAAAAGAAAAAAAGGTTTTCTTTCTTGGAATGCTTCCCAAATGGTGATCTCAAGAAGGTAGAAGGTCTTAGAGCCACCACCCCAGAGATGGTTCAAGAACTGCTCGCTCACATCACAATCTTTATGCCCTTCCTCTGGAGACTAGAATTCTTCCAAATGTCACCTGAGCCTTCCCTTCTCTGAGAAACTCCCTTCATGTGATGTAGCTACTTTTAACTAATTCTATCTTGCTATTTGTCCAATGAAAAAGGAGGTGGGGGCGGGGGGGAATCACTTGATTTTGCACCACTACTTCTAGAATCTTTCCAGCCTTGGGT
>VYZW01021880.1:0-17674 GCA_013401315.1 Balaeniceps rex
TGAAGCTCCAGCTCTGCACTGAAGCTCCAGCTGATTTCCGCTCCTTCTCCTCACAAGCTCCAGTTATTTGCAACGGTCTGGGCTTTTGACAAGGTTGTAAATCAATTGCTGTCATAACTTGAGTATTACTATTAAACATCATAGCTGTACGCTGTATAAATACTAATTAATTATTTTGTATGATTAATTATTTAATAACTATTCTAAGCAGCATATGAAGAAGAACTGGACTCAAAGAGGGCACCTGAGGTCTGAAAGCACCCTTCCTCCCAGAGACCACCTCAGACATTGAGTTCGGCCTGGTGCATGTCAGCCTCCCAAACTTTGGGGTCTGACACAACCAGACCCCCACTCTGGGGAGGGTCCACACACCCTGCCCACCCCCTACTTTCCCCTGCAGCCCCCAATGCCCTCCCAACCCCCTGCAAAAACAGCCAAACTGGCTTCTGCTTTTGGCCCCCAAACCAGCTCACTTAGCGATCATTTCTGAGCCCCAAAACCCAGCTGCTGAGCCTGCTCTCGAGTCCCAAAAATGCAGGACTGGACCTCTGTTTCTGAGCCCCAAAATCAGCTACATGAGCCTGCTTTCAAGCCGCAGGAACAGAAGACCTGGTCTCCCTTTTCAGGCCCCAAACCAGCTCACCCTGTCTGCTTTCTGACCCCCTTTGCAGTCCCCATGTGTGATGTGGGGTAGCCACCCCACAGCCCTGCACCCTGGGGGCCCCCCGTGCAGGCACTGGGGACCCACTTGCTGCCGCAGGAGCCCCCCGGGCCGCTGCTGCCCAACCCATGCTGAGAGCAGCAGAGGCTGCCCGGCCCCGGCGAGGAGCAGCCGGGGACGGAATGGGGCTGCCCCTGCTTCCCCTGGCCGGTCAGGGCCTCAGCCCCAAAACCCCCCAACAACCCCGGGGCAGCGTTTGTCCCAGGGCCGCTTCCGCCCCCCTGGCCCCGGGAGGGCAGAGCCTGGACCTGCTCATGGAGGCTCCAGCCAGGGAATCCCACGTCCAGGACACAGCGCGCCCACGGCCCCACGGCCTGGAGCAGAACGAAACTCCGTGACCACACCGGCCACCACCACCGCCCTTCTGCGCCCGCGCTGGCACCCCGGCCCCGCCCTCACTCGTATTTAATACAGTGATGGGGAGCAGGACAGAGGACTAGAAAGCGAAAAATAAGACAAGGGGAAAAAACGAGGGGCAGAGAAAGAAAGAAAGGTTGAAGAAAAAGGTCAGAGAGGTAGAGAAATTTAAAAAATTAGGGACGAGGAGCCCTGCAGAGAGATGGAGCAAGAAAATGTAGGGTCAGTGAGCGGGACAGAGGCATAGAGAGATGGTGGGGAAAGCAGAGAAAGAAGAAAGGAGGGACAAAGACGGTGACAGGGCGCAGGACACAGAGACAGGCAGAGAAAAAGGACAGGGAACAGGACAAAGGGATTGAGAAATAAAGAAATGGTCAGATCTGTACAAAGAGACCAAGAAAGAAAAATAAAAACAGCAATGGGCTAGAGAACAGAGATGAAGGAAGAGAAAAAAGGGCCAAGGAGCAGGACAGAGAAGGAGAGAAAAGGAAAAAAGGGAGAGCTGGCTGGATGGGGAGGTATAGCAAGAAACAACTGGACAGGCAGCGGGACAGAAAAATAAAGACAGAAAAGATGGGACAGGAAGCAAGACAAAGAGACAGTGAGAGGAAACAAGGGTCAGGGAGCAGGACAGAGGTGGAGAAAGAAGCATTGGGGCACAAGGATAGAAAGAGAGAAAAGACAGGAAGAAGGATGGGAGATGTGGGGTGGGGAAGAAGGACAAGGAGCAGGACACAGACTGTCAGAGAAAGACAGGGACAAGGAGCAAGACAAGGAGATACAGAGAGAGAAAAAAGGGAGAGTGAGGCAGGACAAAGTGAAAGACAGGCAAAAATTAGAGAGAGGGAGCAGGACAAGAGACGGAGGGGAAAAAAGCCTAGGGTGGGTGGCAGGACAGATAGATGGAGAGGAAAAAAAAACAGCACTGGGCTGCAGGACAGAGATGGAGTATGAAAAAACAATGACAGGAAACAGGGCAGAGGCAGGGTAAAGATCAGGGCAGCAGCAGGATAAAGATGGAGGAGAAAATCTGAAACAGTCAACAGGACAGAGACGAATATGACTATGGGCAGGGAGCGGGACAAAGGGATATAGCGAGAAATGACGGGACAGGAAGCAAGACAGAGAGACAGACAAGAATAATGACAATGGGGGGGAGAGAGAGAGAGACAGAAACCTTGAGAAGCACAGGGGTTGGAGAAAGAAAGAAAGATATTAAGAGCCCTGCAGAGAGATGGCGACCAAAAAAAAAAAAAGGGCCAGGGAACAGCACAAAGGGTCAGAGAGAGTAAGAGGTCAGAGAGATTAACAGGGAGGACGATGGGGACAGTGAGATACAGAATGAAAAAAATACAGTGACAGTGAGCAAAAGAAAGGGGGAGAGAAAGAGAAAGAAGGAAGGAAGAAAGGAGAGAGAGACGAAGGCAGGGACACGAAGCAGCACATACTCTTTGATGGGTTAAAAACTGGCTGGATGGCCAGGCCCAAAGGGTGGTGGTGAATGGAGTTAAATCCAGCTGGAGGCCGGTCACGAGTGGTGTTCCCCAGGGCTCAGTGTTGGGGCCAGTTCTGTTTAACATCTTTATCAATGACCTGGACGAAGGGATCGAGTGTACCCTCAGGAAGTTTGCAGATGACACTAAGCTGGGTGGAAGTGTTGATCTGCTTGAGGGTAGGAAGGCTCTACAGAGGGACCTGGACAGGCTGGACCAATGAGCTGTGACCAACTGCATGAGGTTCAACAAGGCCAAGTGCCGGATCCTGCACTTGGGTCACAACAACCCCATGCAAAGCTACAGGCTTTGGGATGAGTGGCTGGAAAGCTGCTGGGCGGAGAGGGATCTGGGGGTGTTGGTCGACAGCCGACTGAATATGAGCCAGCAGTGTGCCCAGGTGGNAAGGGTCTGGAGAACAAGTCTTGTGAGGAGCAGCTGAGGAAACTGGGGTTGTTTAGTCTGGAGACGAGGAGGCTGAGGGGAGACCTTATCGCCCTCTACAACTACCTGAAAGGAGGTTGTAGCGAGATGGCTGTCAGTCTCTTCTCCCAAGTAGCTAGTAACAGGACAAGAAGAAATGGCCTCAAGTTGCACCAGGGGAGGTTTAGATTGGATATTAGGAAAAACTTGTTCACGGAAAGGGTTGTCAAGTATTGGAACAGGCTGCCCAGGGAACTGGTCGAGTCCTCATCCCTGGAGCTATTTAAAATCCAGGCAGATGAGGTGCTTAGGGACTTGGTTTAGTAATGGACAGGTACGGTTGGACTCAATGATCTTAAAGGTCTTTTCCAACCAAATGATTCTATGATTCTATGATTCTATACAGGCACAGAGAGGAAGAGAACACCAGGGAACAGGGCAGAGCAACTGTGGGGGAAAAAAAAGAGACAGATGCAGATCAGGACAAAGAGACTGAAAAGGAAAAAAACACGATGGGTACAGGACAGAGACAGACGACAAAAAAAAAGAGGGAGAGGGAGCAGGACAAAGAATAGAGAGAAGACGAGAAGTACAGTGAAGAAAAACAAAACAAAACAAAAAATCACAGCAGCGTGGGAAAGAGAAGGGGCCAGAGGAGGGGCAGGGAGGGACCAGGACGCACAAGACAGGAGACAGGGCCCCGAGGGCCCAGGACTCACCACAGCTCTTGCTCTTGGCACTGCCAGGAAAATTTGCCAGTTCAGATGCTTTTTTCTCCTTCTCTTCTCCCTTCCTCTTCTGTAACTCTGGTCGCTTGGCCGTCCTCCACCTAAGAGGATACACACGTGTCTCACTGCTCTTACGAGACGAGGTTTCCTAAACACATAGTCTCTCTCGCTCGCTCCTGCACTACATGGCCATACTGTGCTTTGGGTTACACACGTGGACCCTGCAGTGCATGCTGGCTGTCTGGCCTGCTGCAGACTACCAAGAGGGATCCTTCCTCACCCAGAGAAGCAGGCTCTCTCCTGTCTGCAGTGGAAGTCAGCTGCCAGCCGGATGGCCTTTGATTTCTTTTTCTTTACCTTTCTCTGGCCTCTCCAGCTTCAGCCGCGGCAGCCCCTGCGCACGGCCACTAAGCGCTCCGCCTGTCCCTTTGAGCCCCACGCCGCGAGGAGAGCGAGGCCAGGCAGACAAAACCCACGCGAGCCTGAGGTGGGTGCAGTCAACGGCATTCCCAGGGCAGGAACGGACAACCGCGGCCTCAGCGCGGCCTCTGGGAGAGGGAAAGAAGCAGCAGTGACGGTTATTAGCGTCCAGCGCTGCTGGCTGAAGCCTCTCATTCCAGAGGGGCTTCTGGAGACGCCGCTCCTTCCCCGCACTGCTGCTAACGGCACCCGCCTTAAGGGAGAATCCAGTGCATTCGAGGGCCAGCTTGCAGCCTTCACCACAGGGCTTGGGGGTGATCTGGGGCTACGGGAAGGCTTCAGGGGAGGTGCTGGAGCTGGGGACAGGTGCACGGGGAGAGCGGGGATGGGGGAGGCTCGGGGGGAGCTCTGGCGAGTTGGGGAGGCGCCCGGCATCTGCCCCTGCGGGATGTCCTCCTCCTTCCCCTCTTCCCTTCCACCAGCTCTCGGGTAACTCCCTGGGGCTGCCCTCACCCGCCTTCCCTCAAGCAGACCGGGAGCCTGCTGCGGTGGGCGCTTTCAAGCTTCCCGTCCCACCACCCCCGGGCGTCCTGCGGGCAGGAGACACCCCTGCACCCAGCAAAGGGACTCGCTCGCTTCACCGGCGGCCCCGGCCCTTACCTGCCGCTGGGACCCCCGCCCGGCGCGCCGCCATGCTGCTCCCGGGCACCGCGCATGCGCCTGTCGCCGACGGCGCGCCGGAGGGGCCAGAACGGACGCGCGAAGGCCGCGCTGCAGTACCGCGCTTCGGCCACGAGGTGGCAGCAGCAGCGAGCACCCTGAGGACCAACGTGGCCGACCAGCAGCTGGCTACCTGCAGACTACAGCTCCCAGCATGCTGCGGGATGCTACCTTCTGAGGGGTTTAACCCTACGGGGACACCGCTCCGTACGCCCTCCTCTCCCCACCAGCACCCGCGAGACCCAGCTGTCCCTGCGGAAGCCGGCTTGCAGGGCCGCGGTTCCCAGCACCAACACCTCTGGTGCAGGTCCCAGCTGCCCCGCACCTCTTCGGCACCGCCCACACCTCCGTACGACCTGGAAGCGCTCCAGCCCCTAGAGGGACCCTCGTCGAGACCGCTCTTTTGCAGGTCCCCGACCTGACCCAGGTGCTTCCCCAGCGCTACTCCTACCCCACGGTGAGCCCCAGCGCTGGGGCAGCCCCGCATGGCTGTGTGCGCCCCCCCCCCGCACTGTCCCGCTGCACCAGCTTTCCCCCATCCCCTCGGGTTCTGGGCCACCCACGGCCCCGGCGCCGCACCCTCCCCGGCTTGGCCCTGGCGCGGGTCGTCCTGGACCTGGTCGCTGGGCGCCCCAGCTCCCCCTCCCCCGTCGTGTCACCTTCCCTGGGATGTTCCTGGTCGCCGGGACCCCCCCGGCCCCATTCACCTGAGAGAACTCATGAGAACAAAGGGAGAGCTCTGGAGTGCAATGGGGGGTCGAGGGGAGGAAAACATCAGCAGGTGACAAGGAAAGCATAGGACTCCGGGGGCACAGAAAGGCGAAGGGGAGGGTCCTGGGCCACACAGAAAGGAAAACGGATGACCCTAGAGCACACCAAAAGAGCACTGGCAAAATTCTGGGATGGGAGGAAAGCTAATCAGGAAGTATTGTGGCATACTGTATGACAAACACGGGGCCTTGGGGTGCACAGAAGGACTTGGGGGGGAACCTAAAACACGAATTCAGGATTCAGAGGGCTCCAGGGCACAGCCAAATACAAACTGGTACACACCAAAGGGGCTGTGCAGCATGCCAAGGGGCTCAGTGTGGCTGATGGGAAGCGGCCTGCAGCCACCACCAGACCCTATGGAAACCCTCCCTCAGCACTGGTGGTGCGGGCCCCAGCCCTTCACCAGTGTCTTGGGTACTGCATGTGGTTGCCCCTTTCAGGGACCCTGAAAGGGGAGGCCTCAGTGACCTTGCTGGGAATGAAGAGCTCACAACCTGCATTCCTTCAGATCCTCCTCATTATCCCCTCTGTCCATGCCTGCCCCAGACCAGACAGCCCAGAGCAGCCCTTGCCACGCTCCGGCCTCACTTGCCCCTCACCTGCCCAATACACAGGGTTCTCCCCCCACGAACTTGCACTGACTCAGCCTAGGGACCCTGTGCCCAAAGCCTGCTTCCAGGCAGGCTTGCATGCCTGCCTCCCTGCAGCTCCAGAGTGTCTGCATCTGCAAGAGGAAGGGTGCATGCACAGGCCCAGAATGGGGAGCAATCTTGGGTTCCATTATTGTATTTTACTATTGTTTGTGCACTATTCCCACTTAGACCTTCATATGTGCATACCAAACCCAAAAATCTCTTAGCCCTTAGCAGCTTCAGTCACTCATAGCGCTTAGGTTTTTCTCCTCTCTCAAAACTTACTTGCTCTTTCCTTCCTTCTTGTTACACCTCCGTGGCCCTTACTGTACATTGTTCCTTAAAACAACATGACCGAAATCAACAAAATGAGTCAAGCAGCTGCTCTTCAAGTTGATGGCTCTGAGAGGATTATCCTACAAACAAATCAAACTACTAAGGTCATTGGACAATTCTAGTTTTAGGGCACTTTTCCAAAGCTTTAACTGTGGTTACCTGCTAGGTTATGTGATAAAAAGCTTGTCTCCATAAACTCAAAGTCACACAAAGGCACCCCAGTGACCCAGCCAGAAAAACAGAGCCCCTGCCCCGGCTCCTCCCAGAGCTGTCCCTGCAGAGCCATCAGCCCCATGGTATGGGGTGACACTCATCACGATGAGTAGCCGGGAGATGCTTTGCGGATCACCATACAGACTGCGGAAGGTTACTGCCCATGTTGATCTGTGTGGCTGGCATATATATGTTGCATTTGTGTGTTTGCGTGTGCCTGGGAACACATGTCCAGCCCCACTACTAGCTGGAGAGCAGGGGCGTGGAGCTGCAGCAGTTCAGCAGCTCCCTGACACCTGGGAATTAAGCCAGGTATCTGCGACTCCCTCCAGAAGGTTTACCATTTGCACCCCACCCCACAGCTGGGGGTAGAAAGGACTGCCAGGCCTTTAACCAGGAAAGAGATTTGTGCTGCTGGCCACAGTCCTGGAACCACAAAAGGCACTGACCTCATTGGGATTATAATTTTATCCAGAGACTTTTTGCCCAATATTATGCTGGTGAAAGCAGGCGAGTGGAAACTTACATGTGGTGTTTCCAGGCTAAATAAGCAGAGGAGCAGAGGAAATTTGAGGTGCTCGCTAAACCACTTAAATGTATGCTTGTGGGTGTGTGTTACAGTCCTAAGATGTCAGTATTGCTGGGAATCAGAAATCTAGGCCTGGTTCCTGAGGGACAGATATGTGGACACGGTTAAGTTTCCAAATGTGCAGATAAGCACTTGCTATTTCTGAACGGTCTTTGTCCATAGGTTTTGGTTGAGGGTGTCCATTACCCTGCTAGGGATAGCTGACCATGCTTTGCTTTAACACACTGCTCTGGGGCGTGAGGGCCACCCTCCTGTTAAATACAGGCTGAATACAACTTTGGGGGCTGCAACTGCTGTAAATTAGTTAGATATTATATCTTGCTCTTTTCAATGTCTCTCAATGTTTAAAATAACAGTATCGGGAACAAAAGTGCAACAGACACTTCATCTCCTACCACCAACAGACAGCTGTCTAACAGCATCTTAAGTGAGATACATTTATGCAGACAATTTCTTAAAAATGTGCCTTTTTCCATCACTGAAGCCTAACTTATGAATGTGTGAGGGAGAGGTGTCTTTCCTACATATGTATTTACCTTTTTTACTTTACAGTTAAGACCCTTTTTGACACTTTATTCCCTGTTCCTTTAAGTCACTTAGTTCTTTTACCACAAAGTGATAAGCCCATGTGACAGCTTAAACAGGTAGCTTTTCTCTGCTCATTTTCTTTTCTTTATTGGCGTTGCTCCGGCTCCCTGATGAAGATCTTCAAAAACAATATGCATTGAGTATTTTCAAAACAGGAACTATCACCCTGTAGCTTGCTGGTTTCCCCTAGTGTCACTGCTGCTGTCTGTTAGGAAAACAACTGATTTTACTTGCTGCTTCTATTAACCCCCTTGTATTTCACATGCGAATACATAAACCACAGATCGGAGTGGAACATTTCCTTTCCACCAAAGCACTGCATTAATCACTAGCTTCCTTCTCCTGCAGTCACTCATCCCATCAGTTCTGGGCAGTTAGACCACATTCTTTTACCAGTAGGTGACGTGAAATTTCAGCTATTCATCTTATTCACCTTACTCAGCTATTTCACCTTATTGTTATTGTGATGCAGGGTCTAAGCAGAATGCTAGTGTTTGCACGTCGCTGGCTCCGTGCAGAACTGTCGTGGTTTAATCTGGCAGGCAGCTAAATACAACACAGCTGTTCACTCACTCCCCCTTTAGTGGGATGGGGGAGAGAATCGGAAAAAAGGTAAAACTTGTGGGTTGAGATAAAGACAGTTTAATAGGTAAAGCAAAAGCTGCGCAGGCAAGCAAAGCAAAACAAGGAATTCATTCACTGCTTCCCATCGGCAGGCAGGTGTTCAGCCATCTCCAGGAAAGCAGGGTTCCATCATGCTTAACGGTGACTTGGGAAGACAAATGCCATCATTCCAAATGTTCCCCCCTTCCTTCTTCCCCCAGCTTTATATGCTGTGTATGATGTCATACAGTATGGGATATCCCTTTGGTCAGTTGGGGTCAGCTGTCCCGGCTGTGTCCCCTCCCAACTTCTTGTGCACCCCCAGCCTACTTGCCGGTGGGGTGAGAAGCAGAAAAGGCCTTGACTCTGTGTAAGCACTGATCAGCAATAATGAAAAATCTCTGTATTACCAACACTGTTTTCGGCACAAATCCAAAACATAGCCCCATACTAGCTAATACGAAGAAAATTAACTCTATCCCAGTGAAAACCAGCACAAGAACGCAGCTGACCTGCTTACGAGAAGCAGGGTTGTCTTAGTATCCTAACTTAGCCCTACAAAGAATCTTTTCCTCTTCTTTCATCTACCTTTAGTTCCCACAGGCCTTCATTATGAAGGTTTCAATCAGTTGCTGTTGACATATACTTGAATTCAAATATTTGTGCTATTCATAGTGAAATGCTCATTCAGCTAAATGCTTGGCTGTGTCAGGGCTCTTTTGATCAAACTGAATAAAAGACTTGACCAGGTATTCTGCATAGCCCCAGGTCATACAAAGGAATTCACCAGTGTGGGGACCACATGCAGTATGCAGCGTAGATCACGTCCAGGGTTCCAGCAGGCAGAAGGAAAGATTCTGCCAGGGCAGGACTTCATCTGACTTTAGAAGCCTTTAAGGGCATCATCTAAGTGGAAGGCAGGGAGAGGTAGATAAGTGTATCCAAGTAAGATGATTTTTGTGGGGTGAAGAGAGTGAAGGGCAGAGTGTGAAGGTAGACTGCACACAGACACATTATTCATTCATTTTGAATGTTTGATTTTTGTCCTGTTTCCTGAGGACTGTAGAGAAATTTGGTGGTGTATTTAACTCCCATTACCCACCTCAGTGCTGGGGTATCTCAGTGATAGGATCCCTACTGTCCTACACTTTACTGTCCCCACAACTCCTTGCTCCCTTCCCACAGGGAGCAGCCAGCCCTCTCCACTCCCTCACACCTTAATTTAGAGGATGGGGAGGATGGGGAAGACAGGGGACTGGGCTGTAGAGAGCAGCTAGGCCTATGTGCTCCCACAGGCAGAACTGCCAGTTGTCCCATCAGAGGGAGTGCCTGGCTTCATCAGACCCGGTGGTATTTCTTGTGTTCTCATGCTATGCGACAGAGATCTTTCATCTCTTCTCAGACTCTTTGCTATGCCTGAGTGATGCATTACCCTAGAGCCTGCTGATATTGTACTTTGGCCGTTTTTCTGGCCAGAGTTATGCAGAAAGAGATCCTGCCTGCTCACCTGCCTGCCCTATGGTTGCAAGTGTCTCTCGATTCTCCTTGCGCTTTTCTTCCAGTATCAGGGCTTTGTAACTCACTTTCCTGGCTTCCTCACCTCCCCTGTTACATGCCACTTTTCCCACTGTAAAAGTCACCTTTCAGTGCTGTGAAGCCTTTCTTCTGTGTCCGATTCCCTTACAGCTCTCAAAGTCTCGTTAGAGCAAAAGGGGGCACTCTCGCACTGCGGTCTCATCTGTACGGGCTGTGTTAGTTTAACAAATACTCTGTCTGGAGTGTAAGAGCTCTGACCAGTAATCGTTCATCAGCGGGTAGTTAATCTCTGATTTGCAACTGACTGCCTGTGTTAAGAATCGTTCTTGATAAATGGATGGCAAAGACGTGCTCCTCAGGTGTGTGTCCTTCCTGAAAGTTGCTTTAAACTGTCTCCTACTCGAGGGGAGACTAGCATTTCCATCAATGGCTAAGACACATTCAGCCTGTCTCATCCTGCTCTGCTGCTCTTTCTGCTTCCTCCTGCCCAGCAGTGCCAGCAGATGGATGGGGGAGGGCAGCGCAATGAACTCCAACAGGGAACTTAAAATTAACCTGTCAGTGAAGCAGGGAGTGGGGGCCACTAATTTTAACCTAACTCATTGCCTGGTCCCACAGTCAGTTTAATGCCACAAAGGTGGGAGCAAATGGCCGCTGTCAAGGAGCGCGCCAGTGCTGCCAAACACAGCACGTCTGTGCAGTGAGGCACTGCCTGCACTCTTCCACACACAAATTGTGTGTGCCGTGGGCCACCGAGGACAGAGCCCAGCCGACCATGCTGTGCTTTCAGCTCTCTTTCGCAGCACAAGCCTTCCCTGAGACCCCTGTGCCCAGCCCATTGCCTGAGAGTTCTGCTAGCCTTTTACCCTACGTACACCTTTCCCTCGTTTCTCTCCTTATGTCTGCCCCACACACCCAGATTCTGCTGATTCTTTTTGTTCCATACTCGCTGAGGAATGAAAAAGTGTTTGAACTGTCACTTCAGTTGATCCTTGTGTTTTTTTGGTTGTGATACTTGCTGCTCATACTTACTGCTTCCTTTCACCTGCCTAAGCCTTCTGCCTGAGCACAGGCGCAGGCACCCGTCAGAGGTTACATCTGTGTGTCCTACAGTGTCTTCGGCCTGTGGCAAATAAGGCTTTAGGTGGGATCAGCACTCAGACTAAGCCCAGTTTTTCACTGAGCCGCTATCTGTAGCCAGTCAGTTTTACCACTGGGTTCACCACATACAACTTGCTCTTTTGGTGAACAGGCTCCCTAGCTGCTCTCCACATCTGATAGTCCCCAGAGGAGAAGCAGCAGAAGCTGAGCTCTCTAGGTGACTCCTATGATCATGGTATCCTGCAGCAAGGACACTCACCTTGGAGAGAAGACTCCTGGTTCTTTGTTTCTGTTCCTAGTACTATATTATTTTATTAAATAATCACACAAGCATAAAATACAGGGACAGTTCTTGGAGCAGAGATCAAATGCAGCTCCAGCTCCCAGCCCGAGGGTCTCGTCTGCTCTCTCTGACTCTTTTTCTGCATGTCATGTTGCAGAGGGAAAGAAGTGGATAGCAAGAACCATTCCTTCCCCTTTTTCCTAGAAAGACATGGTGTGATGATTTGAAATCTGCATACTTCCTGGAGATGAGGAGAGAATTGGACTGGCTATCTTGCTTCTTGAGCATACGCTTCAGTCACTGGACTAATAGGAACCTGGGAGAGAATGCTGTTGGATGTTAGGAGCAGCCCAGGTTTGACAGCATACATTACAGTGAGAAAACTCCCTGGACGGGGGCCTTCATGTGGCATAGAGAAACACTTAGTATCTGGATAATGATTGGACTTAAGCTAGCTCTTCATAAGCCATCCACACTGTTCTTAGCTGACCTAGAACAGAAACAGGACTTTATGGCATGTTCTCACTGCAAAATAAGCCAAGCCAGAGAGCTAGCTCAGCTTTTAGACCCCAGTCACTCACACTGCATAACTGCTAGCAGAGGTGCTAGCACAGTTTTGGCCCCTGCTAAGTAGCAATTTATGAGAGGGCTTTGGTGCACCACAGAGCAATAGCACACACTGGGGATCATTGACAATGGACAGGACAGATGAGACTGTATCAGAACTGGTTCCCTGAACCCTTTGCAGCCGCCTTCTGCAGGTTTTCTGCTTCAAACCACATTGTACATCCTAACACCACACTGCACAGCAGGCAATGCACACTCTTCAAGCTTACAGTGCTTGCTCTGTCTCAGGGACTCTGAACTGGAAAAGCACACGTGCAAAAAAACCCCCATGTCTTCCATGTCTTAGGGCCAGGTGGTCCTCACATGAAATCCAGCGGAAACCCAGAGCTAGGAGTCAGACAATGGGGACATGTCCAGTCTGTGCTGCATGGACTCATGGCAGAAAGCAGTTCCTGGCACTGTTTCATTTGGAGTACAGATATAGCCGATGCACCATCTGAACCAAAAGGCCAAACAAGCTGGTCCCAAAGTGCTGCAAAGGGTGGCAGCAGAAGGGATTTTTTGCATAGCAGTGCAGGGGTCACGCCCGTCACTTCCCTTCTGTCTTTCCCCAGCCACCAACAGCCATCCCAGCCACATCCTCACTCCGCACAAGGTGAGACCTGAATATACATACCCTATAGGGAAAGGTAACCTGAGAAAGGTAGCCTGCATACTCCTATAATAAATTTATATAATGTTAATATACCATATTATTTAAATAATAAAATAATAATACAATAATTGTCTAATATATTGTACAAGTATTGCATATAACATGCCATAAATAGATCAAATATTTATTATAAATACAATTTTAATACATTATAATAAAGTTATAATTTATGTTATTTATAAAACATTAACATAACAAGTTATCATATTATATTTAATGCTTGCCTTGAAAATATAATAATTTCCTTATAATTATGTAAGGAAAATGTCACTATGGAGGTGGGTAAACACTGGAACAGGGGCCCAGAGAGGTTGTGGGATCTCCATCCTTGGAGATGCTCAAAACTTAAAGGCCCTGGACAACTGGACGAGGCTGTGAGCAAGCTGATGTGACTGTGCCTGCTTTGAGCAGAGGGTTACACTAGAGCCCTCCAGAGGTCCTGTCCTCATGTATGTGACACTGATTTTTGACCTCTGGTAGCACTGCAGCCACACAATAAACTATAATATGCACATGCCAAGCAGACTAGAGGTTGCTTAAGTCTTCTGACATACATGTTTCTCCAATGCATCTTGGATATTTCGTGCCATGAGTTGTAAATGAAAGGAGGGAGAAGAGAGAGAATTAAAGATCAAGGATCAGATGTTAGATCCTGCCTGTTCAGTTGCTGGTATCAAAACAGTTTGTAACTGTGCATTCACCATTAATAGCAGACATACTTTGTGCCACTGGACTCTGCAAGCAAATGATCAGTATGGTCAAACGTGGCTGAGGTGGTTTCTGTTTGACAGTATTTAGAACTCAGTAGTTATTGCAAATGAAAGGCCTTATCCTACTGGCCATACATAAGCAAGCCTCCAGCTAGACTTCGCATGATTGTGAAGCACAGGATGAGACCTTATGTTAGCAGTGCTAACCAAGCGATAAGGTCAGTATAGCATAATGGGGAAAACTGAACTCTGCTACAACTAAATGTCGTGTTGATAAATGCAACTTCACCGGTTTTTATAAACAAAATTAAACTTAATGTGCTTCACAGTAGCTAAGGTGCCGTTAATTCAAAACCCACAGAATAACTCACTGGACACAGTTAATAGTCAGCAGACCACATAGGCCAGGCTTTGAAAGCATTTAATATTCACTGAAGTGCTGCTTGTATCCAATTATAACTCACTACTTGCCATCTTAATAATTTAAATCTGTCCACTCTTTAGAGAGAAAAAAATGCACTAATCAAAGACATGAATGCACCTTTTGCTTTTGACAGCATTAAATTAAAACTAAATGGTAGATCTTGAATGAGTTACTCTGCAAGAATAAAGGCATTAATGAGGTAATTTCATTATAGAGGCTCATCCAAGCCTATGTGAAAACAAGGGAAGTAAATGGAGAGGAAAGCCGCCGAGGAAATTAGGGTTCCTTCCACACTAATTAATGTTTTGGGGCATTTAGTACAGGCACCAAATTAACTGCTCCAAAGAACTCCATTGAAAAAAAAAATACATTGTTGCCCTGCCATGTAATTAGAAGACAGTACAAGCAGAACACTTAATGAGTATAAAGCCAGCCTTTAACTTATTCTGCCCAGCTTCTGAAAACATGCCATTGTGGAGGCCTAAGTTTAAGGAAGCACTAGGCGTACAATATAGGATTGTTTAGGTCCTTCTGTTCGGTGAGCTGTAAACAGGTAGCCCTGAATGAGAGACTCTGAGACTCCTGGGAGGCCCGGCTTCCCAGAAAAAAAAAAAAGTCTTAAATGCATCCAGAGAGAAGAAAAAAAGGTGAATAGGCCCGGCACAGCCAGCACAGTGAATGCTCACCGCTGTCTTAAGTGATTACATGATGTTGTGCCACCCCCTCTCATTGAGTTATCTTTACACTGCTTTTGTCTCCTCTAATTGGAGCTGATGAGGTGCTAATTGGTTGCTTTTTTAAAAAAGCACTACTTAAGCACTGGCAAACAGAGTAAGACAGCGTGAGTGGAGTTAATGAGGGCTTAGCAAAAAAAAAAAAAAGAAAAAAAAAGAAAAAAGACCAAAACCAAACCAAAACCCCAACCAACCTCAAAAAACCACAACAAACCTAAAACAACCCCCCATATGAATGTGTACACAAACACATACATAGGCATGCCTTCCTGTTGGTATAAACAAAAACACGACGGGAAATGACTGAATTTAGGTAAATGGTTGTGAGGATTTGAGTTTTGTGAGAAAAAGGGCAATACCAGGAATAAATAAATGCCCTCTGCTTTGGCTGGCATCCTTGGCACCTCAGAGGTGTGCCAGAGCACACCGGTACCTGGCGGGATTACTTACAAGCCCCGTGCCGCGCCGCGCCATGCTGTGTGACACCCCGCCCTGCACCACAGGACCCCCACGCCTGGCTGCCGCAGCGCCCCAGCACCCCAGCACGCCAGCTGAGTGGGGCAACGGTGCTTGCGCACCACGCTGCCTGCACTGCCAACCCAACCCTCCATCGCGGGGATGCTGCCTGCGGGGGATCACTTGGTCACTGCCTGGGCAGCGGCCGGTGTGGAGACTGGGGGTGGGTGCCCAGCGTGGGGTGCAGAGCTTGTGTGGCCAGATGCAGGCCCCTGTGGCTGCAAAGGCCCATCCAGTGAGGGCTGCCCTGGAGGTGGCTTGTACCCTCTTACAGAGGTTGCTGAGGTGAGGTTTACAGCTGCCTCAGAAAAATGCAGGATAGTGGGTTGAATTCGTCTCACCCCACTTTGCCAACTCACAGGCGAGCTGCTTGCCATGGCCCCCTTCACGGCCCAGGGAAACGCCAGCATTTTCTGGGTGTGACAGCTGGGCCTTGCTAAGCCACCCGCCACGTGCGGGCAGCCCTGACAAGCTGCGGTGGATGTGGCATCGCAGCCACGGGACAGACGACACTGAGGTGGCAGCAGTGCATGCCAGCTCTGCCCCTGCAGGCTGTACCCCATGAAACCACAGCCTCGCAGATTAGACTAGGCTGGAAAGGTTTCTAGTTCAAAGTAATTTAGTATCTTTGCTTTCAAACTGAGGTACAAGCAGGTTAGAAATAGCCCAAACACCTGTGTCATGTTTCACAGCCATTACCTTCAGTCAATGCCACCCCATTAGCAGGAGAAATGCTCTTGCTTTGGGGCGAGTGTGCCTGCGCGGCAGATGTCTGCCCTGCCCTCCCAGCACGGCAGGGCAGGCTTCGCTCTGCCTTTGCAGCTTGTCAAACCACGCAGAAATGGGCCTTGGAAGCGAATGGGTTTGAATGCCACGGCTGGAGCAGCGTACCTCACTCTGACAGGAGCTGTTGGCTGGATCACGGCCCTTGGCCCCGTGGTCCGCAGGAGAGGCTGGCACAGAGTGCTTCACTACCCCTGTCTGCAGTTAGCACCGAAACCAGTAACGAGGCCTTTTGTCACTGGGTGCCTATCACCTTCCTCACTATAACATACAGCCATGATTTATGTGAAAGGAGTAACAGGTATTGGCGGACACTTCTGAATGACCTTATTTTCAACAAATAGGCTCGTATTAAAAAAAAAATCTGTAAAGCTTTACCTTTAAAAATGTTTAAATGCTTAGTCTTTTGGTAATTTTGTGGTTTGAAAATATTCTTAATATAGTTACTTAATTTGGGTATGTAATTAATAACTTTGGGAACATTTTCAATAACAATTCAGATACGGAAATACCCTGAATATTTTGAACCCTATGAAGAAAAGAAAAAGATAGATTTTTTTTTTTAAATGCTTTGCGTGGTTTTACCTTTTTTTTTGCCAGCTTTATGCAAAGTATTGCGATTAAAGTACATAGTGTTAAACCTGTTGCTACTACAACTGGATCCAGAGGTCCCAGTTTTGCCATACCCATATGCATTCCTAAAAAGAGTTTTGAGTAACATTAGGTACTCTGCATTTTACACTTATGCTGTAGGTGGGTTGATATTGCCTCCTCCATTTCCAGACCAATTCTGAAGTTCCCCACTACTGAAAGTATTCTGAGTCCTAAAGGAGAGTACAGAAAATACCTGGTCTATTGCTGTTGCTGCCTGGCAATACACAAAAATAATTCCGCAAGCTTTTTGAAAATGACACTACAAATGCCTACATTAAACACAGTCTTCTGCTGTTTCTGAATTTGTTTATATATAGTCTACACAGCCACGTGGGCATAGAATGCTTTTTCAGTAGCTGCAAGGCTGCATTTTTTACAAGTAAGTGATATCTTTGGGGCTCCAGGGAGAGGTTGCACAATGATGACAAGTTTGTCCTCGCTGTCGCAGGCTTGGTACCACCAGGAAGTTCTCTAAATCCTTCAAAACTCCTCTGCTGAGCAGTTTCATATTGGACAAAAAGAGAAAAGTGAAGTTGAAATTATAAAACCTAGTCAGCTCAAGAAGACAATGCACCTTTTATGAAGTCAACTCAGATGATCTATTTATGCTGAAGAGAAATAAAGTCAGGGCTCCCCCTTTCTTCACTTCTGCTCTTTTTTTTCTTTTTTGCCTGTGTATAACCGCAGTTAGAAAAACTAATTCGTTTGCAAACAGCCAGTTACTTGGGTATGTGTTTGTGCTTGGTAATTTGTACCTCTATTCACATTCTAAACCGGATTCTTTTCACTCTAATGCATGGTCGCTTGCTTTTCTTTCGATTTTCATGAAAACGAGGGATTTCTCGCTGGCTGGTAGAAAGAAACTTCCTAGTGAATGAAGTTACAATTAATTCCTCTAAACATGTGTTCCTAGAGCCATCCATCTATAAAATAGACAACAAAGCAGAGCTCCTTACTTTAAGAAGTCCCAAAAAGATGCAGAGCTGAAAAAAAGCTTGGATTCCTTAAGGCTAATTGAGCAAATATCTTTTTTTTTTTTTTTTTTTTTTTTTGGGAT
>VYZW01021880.1:27341-50277 GCA_013401315.1 Balaeniceps rex
TGAACGTCCAGCACAGAGTGCATGTGTTAGCAATGGCAGCTTACGCAAACATTGACAGCTTCACACTGAGAAGCTGTGAAATCCATGAATGATGACTAAAGTAATTTTAGCTTAAAAAAATTGAGGTTGGTCAAGCGTCATTGTTTTGGACTTCTTGTGACCTCACTTAGCAGAATGCTGCCACTGCCTGTAACCTTTGTCTCCAGTATTTTCAGTGATAACTAGCTTTGTAGGCATTTGTTTTCTATCATCAAATCATTAAATGGTAATGCAATTGTTAGTTTCATTTCCCCAGTTCTAATACATTTTGCAGCCAGTAACCATTCCCAGTTCATTAACTGACTGACCTCAGCATTAACACCCCCTCTGCTAGGGTTGCCTTGGAAACAAAGCTTCCTGTGCGTAATCCAAGCTTATCTAGCTCTTTATCCTACATGTGACCCTTAATTACTTGCTAAATTAGAATGGTTTTCTGAAAATCACAAGAGGAGGTTAATATGTTCTTCCAGAGCTGGTCAAGCTAAGATGACACTAAATTCACAGGGAATTCAAATTACATGATCCCTGAAGGCGTCTCTTTCAGAAGGAAGATGAACTTTCCCAATGGGAGGCAGTGTGCCATGATAATGCTTCTGTCACTCACTTTCCTTGCCCTGCTTGTCCAGCTACAGCTTAATCCAGTATGAACAATGTAG
Source organism: Balaeniceps rex (assembly GCA_013401315.1). Lineage (NCBI taxonomy): Eukaryota > Metazoa > Chordata > Aves > Pelecaniformes > Balaenicipitidae > Balaeniceps > Balaeniceps rex. Next base: position 28,037 of record VYZW01021880.1, read on the forward strand.
TAAGTAAATCTCAGGTTGATTAATTATGGTGCAAGATTCAGTAACCACTTGTCTTCTATAATTAACATTGTAATTGAAATTAAGTAATACACTTCATACACAGATTTCTGGACTAGGAGGAGGAACAAGGGAGAATCCTCAAGGCTGCGACAGGGAAATTAAGAAAATAATAACAGGGGTCAAAATATTAATTGTCTCTTTAAAATTGTGGTGCATTTTAAGAAACTCTTCAGTCAAAAAGAAAAATTACTTTATTACTTCCAGGTGTCTTGGAGTAGAGATGAAATGGAGCTGGTCTGTCGAAATATTGCTTAAAATTTCTGAAAATACACCTTTTCTTCACTGATTTGATAAATGGAAATCATAAGAAAAGATGATGCTCTCTAGGATGCCCAGTGGTTTTCCTCTCCATTGTTTCCAGTGGCACATTACTTAAAGGAGAATGAGTCTTTCGCTTACATGAGTGGTTTTATAAAGCTGTGCTAAGGCTAAAATGACATCGCATGGTCTCAGAAAAAAACAAAACCAAACCCTCTTGTGTCCCAGCTGGAGAACATAGGCCAGGCTGAAGCATCTCCTCGGCAGAGCCAGAAATGGGACTATTGCAGTTTACCTCTCCTCACTGTCTGTGGCTGGCCCAGCCCTCAATGCCTCTGCCTCAGTCCAAGCTGGACTTAACCACACAATCTGGTTTGTAGAGGTGCTCTGAGGGTGACTTTCCCAGGGGAGGCACTCTGGTGTTACATACACGGTTGACAGGGCATACATCTATCCTGACAGACCAACACTGAGTCGTCCAAAAGCAGCACTTACAAGTTGCTTACATGTCCTCCATCTTTTGTTGACATAGCACATGAAGTAAATGAGGTTTTATACTGTTACCTAAATCCATAATCACTCTCTTAATTAACTTACATGTGGGGCACTGTCATATTTCTGGAAATAAATAGTCTATGGATGTGTCAGTACTTTATCTCTCACCTCTCCATGTGCTCTGGGAAATGCTCTGGACTTCAGTCTGCTCTGAAGACGCAGTACTGTTTACTTTGCTGCTTTTAAGGTAGTCTGTGTTAACCTTGCAACCTGCCTAGGAAATCTCATCGGTCCTGCAGGCAAGACCCCAGAGGAGAAGGATCCTTAATCACCATCTGATGATAATAGAAATGTGCCCTTTGGACAAATGCAGTCCATGCTGTCTATCTGTGCCTATCTTTGTGGTTCCTCTTCATGCTGTGGATTTGGGTGAATGTGCCAGGTCAGCTGTTTACCACAATTGCCTTGCAGAAATACCCTCTCTTGTGCAGATCTCCAGGGAAGAGCACTCTGTGTCAGTAAGCTAGTGGAATGCCTCAGTTTCACAAAGCTCACTGGAACAACATGATTTAACGGTTCTTTTCCATCCGACAAACATACCGCCTCTCTACTGAGCAGTAGCACACCTGGGGCCTTGTAGATCCATTTTCCCATATAGACATCACAGAAAAGGAGGAGAAAGGCAGATTGAGGTTGGCAAAAACACCAGCCCCAGAACAAGCAGCCATCTTCTTTAGGCCCTCCAAAAGTTCATGCTTCTGAACATTATCGTTAGTGATAAGAATCCCTGGGTTCTGTGTTCTGGAGATGTCAACATCTGTATCATCACCAATGTAGCATTTTCACCAGGAGTCTAATGTCTGGTTTAGCAATTATAGGTTTCTCCTAGCTAGTCAGTTTCTTTCCACATAGCATTTCATTCACTACACATAAATTTAAGCACAGCCAATGCAAACACCACAGTCTGTTTCAACATGCCCTTATCTATTGTGAAACGTAAAATAACTTGGGTCTGCTTCAAATCCTTGCCTTCATGGATATACATAAAACTCACGGACTAATCATTAAGATGGGAAGAGACTAGGCAGGTAAGGGCAGTCTACCAGTTGTACTGCAGATTTCTCTTGGTATAAGATATATTTATATTTTACACTTCAGTTACAGATATAGTCACCTGCATTTCTGTTCATAATTCCTAAGTTCAACACAAGATACCTCAGAAGTTTATTAGTGTGATAAGCAATGGTTCCCCCAACACTTTTTAGAAAGACTTCACTGTGGCCTCATTTGATTTCTCCCTTTTCTTTCCTCTTCCCCCTTCCAATGTGGTCTCTTTAGCATGTCCAAATGCTCACAACATTGGAAGCTGAAGGATAGATTCATAAGTACTGTATAGCCACAGGGTCTTTAACCTCCCTGCTGAGACCTCTGGAAAATATGATGGCATTTTTCTAAGAATAATGATAGAGAAATGATACCATCTATTGCTTGGCAGGATCTGAGACAGTTATGGTATGTCACTCATTATGATTATACAGAGTTTATCATCCTGCCAATGGATCCCCGCCCAAGGAAGTATCTTACGAAGATGCATTCTAGATGTGTGAGAGAGATTAGCAAGTGCTAAGCAAGAACATATTCACATGTTCTTTGGTGTTTCTCCTGACACTTCTAGCAAATCTGATTATGCTTTTCTGAATGAGCACCTATCCGTTGGTAACTGGACTGATGGTGGCAAGTATTTTCTCGGATAGAGAAAACTGTCAGTCCTTGCTAATCCAAGTAGGTTTTAGGCCAGTAAGCCATTTTCTGTTCTCTCTTTGCTGAACCATCATTTCCCCGTTACTGTATTTGAATTCAAATGTAATTTTCAGGTCAGAATTCAAGAAAGTTCTTAAAAAGAGGAAACATTTTTTGTTTCCTATAGTGAGCTCATGTAGTCAAAACAACTTGAAGGGACTGTCTCAACTGCTAATTTCTATAATTTGGGAATCTCTTCACATTTTCCTGTGTGTCACAGTGGATTGTAGGGCAGCTTTCCATGCCTGGAAAGAAGACTTTTAAAGGAGTGAGTTTCCATTTTCAAATGAGGTTTTAAAAATCCTCCATGCACAATTGCTAATACAGCCTAGTAATCATGATAAAATCTTTGGATGCCATTCAGATTCTTGAAAGCCGCGTAGGTTTTCATGTGAGCGCACACACACACACACAAATATGCAATACACCCTTTCTCCCTCCCTTAGAGTATTAGAATTCATATATTTCATCTTCACTGAAAAAAAACACCTTATTATCAGGACTGGTGAACCCTATGACATTTGGGAGTGGGAGGGGGCTTTCCAAGCATTTTGAATATTTTTTCCAATAGTTTTGATTTTCATAAGAACACAGGAAACATTTAAAGACATTGACTCCAGATATCCACCCTTCCCTTACTTCAGTCTCTACATTCAAGGTATGGGGAATTACAGGTATGGAAAATAGGATTACTGATGTTCAGTCACCTGCCCCCTCCCTTCCAGCCCCCTATAACACCAGGAACAAGGAAATGAGCTTCCTTCTTCCAAAGGGTACACTTTGGAGAAGGGTCAGTTCAGAAACGTGGGCCTGATCTTTATATTCATTGCGGGAACCTCATGACTATCATAAGAAATCACACCCCAAAAAAGTTGGAAGGGTGCTGAAAAGACAGAAAGAAATGGAGATCATGGTGTCTGGTGGCCCAATGCAGATTCCCCTGGAGACAAAGGAAAGAGACAATTATCTTTATCTCTCAGTCTAGTGATGTGTCCTCTACTCTTCCTCTGCGTAGGTAAGAGGAGAGGAGAGGTAGAGAGAATATTCTACTATCTAAACCAACGCTAAGCTACTAGATTGCAGCAAGCTGTGATTGGTTTCTCTCATAGCAAAACCAACAGAGGAACAAAGGTATCTGAATGAGAGACCTCTTTCTAAAAAAAATGACGTTTTTGTACCATTAGATTGACACTGTTAGATGGAATGAAGATAATCAGTTTGAAAACAAATTCTGGAGATCCCAAACACTTGAGATTTGTCTCCAGCTGCTCTTGAGCTATTTCATCTTTGTCCCTGGTTTATTTCTTTGTTTTATATCCCTTTGATCTCTACCTTGGAACAAGAAAAAAAAATAGTTGTACAATAATGCCTTATAGTCTATGGCATATTCCATTTCAGGATCCTAACAAAAGGTAAATAATAAGATATATAGGAATAGTTTCAACTCCGAGTTGCAATGGAAAAATTTTCAGTTTCCTGTGGCAAAACTGAACAGAATAGTTCAGAAAACAAAGAATAACAAAACAGGGTGCTTGGGGGATCTGCGTAGGCAGTCAGCAAGATCCTTCAGTTACCTCAGTCTGCCATGTAACTCACCTACAGAAAGAGTTTTAGGGGGTTTATAGCGACCCATAGACTCTACAAATGTGGTGTCCTAGACTGTAGGGTATGGCAGATAAGCTCTGGGGAATCTTGCTGTGGTGTTTCAATCCACAGCCACTTCACAGAGTTTCTCTAGATCTTTTGCAATCACCACTGCTCTAGCAGGGAATGGCAAGGGCTGCATCCTGGCACTTCAGCTGCTCTGGTTCTTAGCCCAGCACATAATTTTGAATATGTCTTTGTCAGCAGTTTCCACAAAGAAATTTATCTGAAGCTTGAGCACACCTTCCTTTTGGTCAGCTCCACTACAGCCACTATGACACCTTCAAGCACCAGAGCAAGCTTTCCCAGAGGTTTGAGGCATTTGCTTTGTTTCAAGCCTGAAACAGATCACACAGCTGTGATGATCCTGTCTGTGAAGGTCCTGCTTGACCCAATCTCCTTCTATGACAAGATGACCCACTTAGTGGGTGAGGGAAAGGCTGTGGATGTTGTTTACCTGAACTTTAGTAAAGCCTTTGACACCACTTCCCACAGCATTCTCCTGGAGAAACCGGCTGTTCATGGCTTGGATGGGCATTCCCTTTGCTGGGTAAAAAAAATGGCCACATGGTCAGGCCCAAAGAGTTGTGGTGAATGGAATTAAATCCAGTTGGCAGCTGGTCACAAGTGGTGATCCCCAAGGCTCAGTATTGGGGCCAGTTTTGTTTATTATCTTTATCAATGATCTGATTGAGGGGACCGAGTGCACCTTCAGTAAGTTTGCAGATGACATCAAGTTCGGTGGGAGTATTTATCTGCTTGGGGGTAGAAAGGCTCTACAGAGGGACCTGGACAGGCTGGATCAATGGGCTGAGGCCAACTGTATGAGATTCAACAAGGCCAAGTGCCAGGTCCTGCACTTGGGTCACAACAACCCCATGCAACACTACAGGCTTGGGGAAGAGTGGCTGGGAAGCTGCCCGGCGGAAAAGGACCTGGGGGTGTTGATCGACAGCCANCTGGGGCTGTTGATCGACAGCCAACTGAATATGAGCCAGCAGTGTGCCCAGGTGGCCAAGAAGGCCAATAGCATCCTGGCTTGTATCAGAAATAGTGTGGCCAGCAATCATCCCCCTATATTCGGCACTGGTGAGGCCACACCTCGAATACTGTGTTCAGTTCTGGGCCCCTCACTACAAGAAAGACATTGAGGTGCCAAGGCATGGTCCAAAGAGCAACAAAGCTGGTGAAGGGTCTAGAGAACAAATCTTATGAGGAGCAGCTGAGGGACCTGGGGTTGTTCAGCCTGGAGAAGAGGAGGCTGAGGGGAGACCTTATCGCCCTCTACAACTACCTGAAAGGAGGTTGTAGCGAGGTGGGTGTCAGTCTCTTCTCCCAAGGAACAAGCGACAGGACAAGAGGAAATGGCCTCAAGTGGGAGGCCAGGGGAGGTTTACATTAGATATTAGGAAATATTTTTTCACTGAAAGGATTGCCAAGCATTGGAACAGGCTGGCCAGGGAAGTGGTTGAGTCACCATCCCTGGAGGTATTTAAAAAACGTGTAGATGTGGTGCTTAGGGATGTGGTTTAGTGGTGGACTTGGTAGTGTTAGGTTTATGGTTGGACTCAACGATCTTAAGGGTCTTTTCCAACCTAAATGATTCTATGATGATTCTATGATGGAATATTTCTGTTTTGTAAAACACGCAACTATGGTTCACTGCTGGTGTCAAGTCAATAGCAAAAATTCCATGGATTTTAGAGGAAGTGTGGTCCTGCACATGGTAATTTTTTATGTTGCTGCTAAGTATTGATGTTGGAAAGTTGTTGGGAGCTTTCCATCCAAAAGGAAGTAGGTTAATCCTGTAATTAATGTTAAGAACTACATTTTGCCAGTTGTTAATCATAAAACTATTTTCCTCCGAGTTTTAAGGAGTCTGCTAGTGATCTAACTAAAGCATAAAGTGCAAGGTCCTGCACATGGGTCGGGGCAATCCCAAGCACAAATACAGGCTGGGCGGAGAATGGATTGAGAGCAGCCCTGAGAAGAAGGACTTGGAAGTGTTGGTTGATGAGAAGCTCAACATGACCTGGCAATATGTGCTTGCAGCCCAGAAAGCCAACCATACCCTGGGCTGCATCAAAAGAAGTGTGGCCAGCAGGCTGAGGGAGGTGATTCTCCCCCTCTACTCCGCTCTTGTGAGACCCCACCTGGAGTACTGTGTTCAGCTCTGGGGCCCCCAACATAAGGAGGACATGGATCTGTTGGAGCAAGTCCAGAGGAGGGCCACGATGATGATCAGAGGGCTGCAGCACCTCTCCTATGAAGACAGGCTGAGAGAGTCGGGGTTGTTCAGCCTGTAGAAGAGAAGGCTCCAAGGACACCTTATAGAAGCCTTCCAGCACCTGAAGGGGGCCTAGAAGAAAGCTGGAGGAGGACTTTTTACAAGGGCATGTAGTGACAGGACAAGGGGTAATGGCTTTAAACTGAAAGAGAGTAGACTTAGATTAGATATAAGGAAGAAATTCTTCACTATGAGGGTGGTGAGGCACTGGAACAGGTTGCCCAGAGAAGTTTTGGATGCCCCATCCCTGGAAGTGTTCAAGGTCAGGTTGGATGGGGCTTTGAGCAACCTGGTCCAGTGGAAGGTGTCCCTGCCCATGGCAGGGGGGTTGGAACTACATAATGTTTAAGGTCCCTTCCAACCCAAACCATTCTATGATTCTACGATAAGGAATAATGTGCAAGCCACAGATCACAAGAACACTATGCTGTTTAATCTAGGAAGAGAGAATGTAAATTATTATTTACATGGTAGAGAGGAAAGACCACCTCCCTCGATCTGCTAGTAACGCTCTTCCTAATACCACCCAGGATGCTGTTGGACACCTTTGCCGTGAGGGTGCAGTTGCTGTTTCATGTCCAACATGTTGTCTACCAGGACCCCAAGGTCCTTCTCTGCAGAGCTGCTTTCCATCTGGTTGCAGACTCTCCTGCTACATGTGGTTATTCCTCACCAGGTGCAGGACTTTGCATTTCTCTTTGTTGAACTTCATGAGATTCCTGCTGGCCCACTTCTCCAGCCTGTCCAGGTCCCTCTAGAAACAGGTCCACTGTTGCAACCCAGGCCTAGGAAATGCATCCACTTTCTTCTTTCTTCTTCTAGGTGCAATAGGGCTAAGAATGGAAATGGCAGTGTGTATCTGGTAAGTAGTGAAACTTTGGTTGTTCATGATACTCCATATTCTGAACACTTAAAGCCTTAGCTGTGCTGAGTGTTGCCTTTGTGATTGTGTAATCCATAGAGGTTTGTTTCTGTTCTTGGATTGGACAGACAAAAACTTTTAATCAGGAGAAAAGCCTGAAAAAGCCATGAGAATAATGCTTATAGAGAAAAAAGCGGTCTGTGATTTTCCTTTTTCCAGAAAACTAAGTATTTTGAAGAATTCTGTTCTGCCTTTGCACAGCCATGCATAAAAAGCTTGTCAGGACCATGGGTCTATTATTTTCAAGCATTACCATAGCCACTGACAGACAGTATCTGAAACATGTGCATGTTTTCTTTGCAAAGTCTTCAAATACTTGCACCTCCAAATTAAAAATTCCCTTTTGGAAAGCTGGTACATGATTAAAGCCTAGCTGTTGGAGTGTCTGTGGCTGCCTGGAAGTGAACTGAGGGCTCATCTAATGGATAAAACAAATTCTTTTTGTGTTTGAACAAATACAGATAATGCTGACAAATACTTTCCTTACCATGGGTCTAGACTGCAACAAGCAGGAAACTCTCCAGAGAAAGAAATAGGTGATGCTGAAGGATGGTGAGAAAAGGAGGGGAGGGGGATCAACTACCAAGCCATTTGATGCAAGATTCATCTTAAATGAAGGTATGTATGATAGACATGTCTGCTTCAGACCTAGCTTGCTCTACCACTGATATGAGGAACCCAGCACTTCTATGGTAGTTTGTTCAATGCCTTTTAGGCATCCACTTAAGATGAGCTGGCCCTGGCCCTTTTTAGTACTCACTTCTCTGTCCTAGCTATACAAGGAGCCCAGGATGGTCATAGCAGAGGTACATGCCTATCCTGTCCTCTTTTAGCTGTCTAAAAAGTGAGGTGAGATTAATCTACTGTGTAACCACAAACAAGGCACTTACTACCTACCTTAGGTTACGACCACACTCCAAAACTGTGCCATGTGATGGGGTCATGTCTTCAACTAACAGTTATACTGGCCCACCTTCCCATGTATGTGCAATTCTAACCTGCAGAAACCTCTTTTGCTAGGTTTACTGAAAGTTTATGCTGTTGAAGAAGATGGCTTACATGCATTGCTAAGAGTCCTTTGTGCTGGTATAAATTGTGCATAGTATTGTGCATTCTATAGAAAAATTGGGAGTGCAATACGTTTGCAGACTTGGTACGATGATAAATAGGTCCATGTTAACAGAACATTATACAAGGTGCAATGTATACTTGTAGAACTAGCCTGCAGAGATTTTTTCTGAGATAGAAGTTATCTCAGTAAGACCACAGTGATCTTGACAGTAGGCATTGCAACCAACATGGGCTTTAATGAAGACTCTTCATGCAGTTTGCACTGCTGGAGGGCTTCCCAGAATAGCTACGTGGTTACACACATGTTCACATGTATGGGTCAAACTTCCTTGGCATTAATCAAACCTCCTTCGCACCAAGAGGGATGAGAGTTTAACAGTGTAAGTGCAAGGGCCACAAAGGGAAGAGATGAAGAAAACTGGCCATTTGCTCTCTTTTTAAATCAAACATTCTAAAGTTTGATATCTCTAGACTCTCTGCCACTTAGCCGATGTATATTTAAAATACATATTTGTACATGTCCAACTTTGTATGTATGCATATACATATGCACACACAGTTTGATTACTTCATTTTCGTCTTCAACCGAGGGAAACGAGTAGCTGAACTGAGAGTTACTGCAGTGTAGAGGAGCCATTCAGTACACAGTGATTACACAAACTAAGTGGAGTTTTCCTTTTTGACAGTATGGTAATTAAGAAATAACCATATGGTGATCTGGGAAATCCTGTTCCTTCAGTATGGACTGCTGTCAGGTACTCTGGAGTTTTGCATGCTCTGTGACAATTATGAAACAACTATGAAGTATTATATAAAACAAAGGGGCACAGTCAGTGAGTGTCAGAAGAGTTGATAGCAAGAATGATATATGCAAAAGTAGCTGCATAATGTTCTATTTTACCTGCTAATAAGTTGAGACAATTTAATATAACATCATAAAGTTATCCAGTACAGCATCTGTTCTCGTAAATCATGTATTGCTTCTATGCTAGTGCCTCTAAGTGGCAGAATTTCAGACCTGCTTTTGTGTGCGGGTGAGTGGGTAAGAGAGAGATTTGTTTCAAGGCTAGTGCTTTTGGTTTTCTAGTCTCTTTCAGTGTGGTTCAGTTATTTTATTGGCATGATAATTTCCAAGATTGCTGCCAAATGTATGAAGTAGACAGGATAGGGCTTCATGCTGTTCTGTTTGGATCTCTGACGTATACACCATTTTACCCTCCTGAAGTAATTGCAGCATACTGTATTGCTCCAGTGTTCTAGAATTTTACCTGAAAAATTACTTTCTAGATCTTTAAAGAACAGAAAAACAGCTGAGTTTTCTGTGTCTACTTAGCTGCCAAGAAGAGATTCCCAATTCCCGTAACATCTCCCACAGAAGTAATCCAAAAACCCAAAATATATTCTTAAATTTAGAAATATTTTAGCATATAGTTGGATGGAAGACACTATACAAATCAAAACATCAAGTACTTCTTTCTCTATATAAACAAGTACTAACTTATTAAGAATACTCAAGATACTTATATAAGTTCTTCTAAAGTTTATCTCAGAAATATTTTGCTTGCATGTCTCATTCAATCAATATATTTGCTTAATCCTTTGTGTAGCTGAGAATGTACCTTTCCCAGTGAATATCTAAGGTTTTACTTTCATCCATTCTGAAGTAGATGTGTGCCATTTTAAAAAAAGAACTTAATCTCTCCTGAATGACTCCAAGATCATCCTCCTCTTTAGCAGGCTCTGAACCTACTTACTGACTCTTAAATTGCTCATACTCACAGATTAGGTAAGAGGAAAAGTCGGGATGGCAGAAACAAGTGGATATGAAAAAGATAGAACAACACACAAGGGTGGAAAGAAACTGAAAAAAAACCACCCCTGATAATTGTTTTCTTCTGGAATGAGGCTGTAAGGCAGAGCGATAGATGGTATTTAAGTATGAAAAAGGAAGTTCTAAGTGTTGGTTCAGTCATCGATTTAACAGGGGCACACTCTGGTCAGGTGGACTGCCGCTCCAGTGAAACAAAGCTGACACCTGCCCCTGCTCTGTGATGCTGCACACTGACAAACAAACATCCGTATTGCTCACCTTTACAGATCTGACCCTCTCTGAAGCAGTGTCCGGATCACTAACCAACTTTCACCACTGTCAGCTCGCATAATCGAGGGCGTGAGTGTCACCAAAGGTTTGCTTTGCTCACTTTCACGGAACAAGGTTGGTCTCCCGTATTGTGAGAAACGGTATCCTTTTTTTCTGCAGGATTTCCGACTACTCTAAAAATGAACAGACAGAGCCTGTGTCAGGGGGATCTTTGCTAAGGAAGTAATACTGAGGGAAAAGAACAGATTATTTACCCTTCAAACACTCTGCAGACTTAATCGCATGCAGCCGTGCAAGAGGCCGCAGTACGAGAGGGAATGCACGACCGCCGGAAGGTCCCCTAAGCCCCAGGTGCCAGCGGAGGAGAGTGCCGCCGGCCGGTAGGGCATTCCCACAGCCGCTCACACCGCCGCGGCCCTGCGGAGCCTCGCTGGCACCCCTGAGGGGACGGGGGACGGCCTCGGCAGCGCCGCTCCCCCGGCGGCTCACACGTCCCCGTGGCTGCTCGGAACCGCTAGCGGCCCGGCTCCCCCCCAGACACCGAGTCTCCGTTCCCACGGAAGAGCCATCCTGCGGGACCGCTGCAGCGCCTGCCCGCCCGCCTGGAGAGCTGAGGCCTCCCCGACGCGCGGGAGGGGGAGGAGGCGGAGGCCCGGCCCGCTCCACCCAGAAGCGGCGCCCTCCCACCGCCCCTCAGATGCGCCACGGCCTGCCCCACCTCCCCGGGCCCGCCCCTCCGCCCCGCGNGCCCCCGCGCTCGGCCAATCGGGCGGCGCCCTGTTGGCTGTGCCCGGCGTCCCGCAGCACGGTCCAAGATGGCGGCGCGCGCGCAGCGGGGTGGCCTGGCGGCGGCCTTCTTCGCCGGTGCCCTGCTCGCCTTCGGGCAGGCGGCGGAAGGCTCGGCGGCCGCTCTGCCGCACCGCCGCTTTGAGTACAAGTACAGCTTCAAGGGGCCGCACCTGGTCCAGGCGGATGGGACGGTGCCGTTCTGGGTGCATACGGGCAGTAAGTGCCGGGCGCGGGGCGGCGGCGGCGGCGGAGTGCGAGCGGGGCCGGGCCGCGCCACGTTCCTGCCGTGCAGGCAGCAGTGGCCGGCCCCGCGGGGGGCACGTAAGCCTTATTACTTGAGGAAGAGGTGCGGGAAGGAGCCGCTACAGGCCGTAGCCGGGGAGCTGAGGGCACCGGCGGGACCGGTCAGCCTTGGTTGGGTTCCGGGGGCCGCCAGGGCATCGGGTGAAAGCGGCGGGAGCTCTTGCGGCCTGCAGCTGCTAAAGGAGAGGAGAGCCGGACACGCCGCCCCCGTCGCCCCCTGTCCCCGGCGCCTTCTGCCTCCCTCGGCAGAGCCCAGCCGCGGGCGGGGGCGGGCCGGGCGCGCCGCTAGGCTCCAGCGCCGTCCGTGCCCCCCCGCCCCGCGCGCCCTCGGCCCTGTCCTGCGGATTTCCACGTAGCTCCAGAGGGACAGAGGAGACGCTGCGGTAGCGGTAAAATGTCTGCACATCCTCCCCCGGTTTCTTTGACGTGCAGTTTGAAGTTACCTGTGACCTTTCTTGTGATGTGGTAGCTCCATTGCTGTGAGGAGTTGACTCAAGGCGGTATGAAACTCTTCTTTGTGAAGTGATGATGTGTCACTGTTGGTCAAAAATGAAAGTCGGCGTCGCGCCTCTACGGTGTACCTGACACAAGCTGCTGATACTTCTGTAAGGCTAGAAATCCTGTTGAATTTCATGATACAAAAGCTTGAAATGGAAATTGTGCCTTGGCAAATAGGGCTTTATTGAATGTAGTTTAGGCAATTTATGTATCCTCTGCAGTATGAGTTAAGGATTTGATTGTACTCAAAAAGGCATCTAGTCTTCTGTAAGTGTCCCTCCTCTTGTAAAATGTATTGGTATTTACTCTACATAAGGTTCTACTCTAGTATAGTTTCTTTGCAGTAACCTCTGTGTTCTTATTTTTTTGATAGACTTTAGTTTATTTTGGTTAATTCATGAGTGTTAATTTTTGACTCTTATTTGACATTATGCCAAAAGTGACATGAACGAAACTGTGAGGTTTTTTTAAGCAGATAATCACCAAAATAAATGTTATTTAATACAAGTGAATGACTGTCTAAATATATGCCTATTATTCTTTTAAACTATTAAAACAGAAAATTAGAACATCTGTTTTTAAAAAGCAGAAGTCTGTGATTTGTGAAAAGTCGTGTGGGACACAGCAGAAAGCTAAACCTGATTTTTTTTTTTAATTGCTTTAATACGAATCTTAACAGCAAGACCAGTGTTCTATTTAAGTTGTGCATTGTAGTCCCAGATGGAGGGCGATTAAGTCTTCTGTAAAGCAGTAGTAATCAAATTGTTGGAAGTAGAGGTGTGTGGGTTTGTTTTTTTTCTTGCCCTCTCAAGTGGTTGAGTACTCCACTAAAAAAGTTATTTTGAAAACTGTTCTCTAGTTGAGGAGACCAGAAAATTTTGTGAATTTAGAGGATTTGTTAATTGGCTAGTTAAGCACTTGCAATACTTTCATATATTCAGTGTTGGTTCCTTTCCTTTCTAGATGCCATACCAAGTGCAGATCAGATTCGTATAACAACATCTTTGAAAAGCCAAAGAGGATCAGTATGGACAAAAAACAAGTCAGTATTTGAATATTGGGAAGTCGAAGTGACCTTTCGAGTTACAGGAAGAGGACGCATTGGAGCTGATGGATTGGTATTAAGAGTTTGATCTAACTGAAAAAAGAAAAAAAGACAGACATGCTTTAGATAGTGGACCTTGACTTATGACTCTTACTTGCTTTCTATAATAGGCAATCTGGTTTACAGAAGAGCAAGGCTTGGAAGGTCCTGTTTTTGGGGCAGCTGATAAATGGAACGGTGTTGGAATTTTCTTTGATTCCTTTGACAATGATGGAAAGGTTAGTTGGAAGCAAACTCTTCTAGCAAAGAATAGAAATGAATTTCCTGCCTGTTTTGTACATATAACTTTGTGGAAAAAAACCAGGATGTTATTTTCCTACTCCTTCCCCCCTTCACTTCAAAGGGATAAATTAAAATAGTCAAGTTTGCCTTATAGATTTTTTTTTTTTTACTAGACTTTTTCACACTTTTTTTAAAGCTTGAAAGTTGAAGCATAACACATAATGAATCTCCACTGAACATTGGTTCATGTGTTAGGTTTGGAGGGAAAAATGCCATGTACATATGTACAAGCTGAAATTTAGAATGTCCATGCACAATTTGAAATGTTGATATATCTGAAGATGTGTGCTTTGGAAGAGGCATATTGTACCAAAATACGACACTGTGGAAACATTCCACACGTGGAAATTTCTATGTCTCTCTTCAGAGATGCTCTTTTTCTTGCAACAAATCTGCCTTGAGTAGTTCAGCAGCAAAAATTCTGTAGCCGATGGGGGTGACAGTTGCTGTTTTGAATTTCCAGTTTTCCAGTTCAGAATGATCCTGGGAAACTTTAACAATACATAGTAAGTCTGCTCTACTTCTTTTTCTTTTCCTGCACTACTTTGGCTTGCTTTTATATGTTTTGGATATATTTTTGTAGGTGTACAAGCTTTTTTCCTACAGATGGCTTTTGATATACAGCAAACTTCATCATATATAAAAGTTTCAAGACTGAAGGTGATGTTTATGTTTCTGATCTTAAAAAAGACAAGACATAGAATTAGAGTATTGTTCAATTTACTAAGAATTTTTAAATCCTTTTTGTTTTCCTTTCTGTCTGACTTCTGGCATGAATATGGACACTGGTGTAGTTTAGCTGGCTGAAGATGCCATCTATCAAAAATTGCATGTGGACAGCACTGTTTGCCAGAACTTTGTGGTGTGAAACCCTTTTTTAGAAAGTGATGATGTGTTACTTCTAGTCAAAACAAAAGTCATCATCATGCCTTTATTAGTCTGACATGTCTTAAATACTGGAGTTTGTAAGACTTTTTTTAATAACAACCTGTTACTTTCCTCAGTCCCAGTATGGAGAAATTCCTCTTGGTGCTGTTTTAGTGTGTTCACTGGAAGATGCTTGGTGCTGTAACTGGTCCTCAGCCTAATATGCTAGCATCCAGAAATAGACTTCATCTAGTACTGCCAACTCGGAGCACCCTGGTTATGATGCTGATTTAAAAACTTCTAAGGCTGTAGGTTATACTAGAGTTGATTTTTTTATTTCTCTGTAGAAGTAATGACAAGGGCTTTGTAAAAAGAGAAATACAATTTCATAGCTCTGAACACCTAAAATTGTAAGAACCACACTAAATGTTGCAAGAGTTTACAGTACATCTTTCCTGTGACCTTTGGAGGCAAAAAATTGAGAAGTTATTCCCCACTGGCTTTCAAGTTCTTGTGCGTACTTGCATCCAGACAAGATTCCCAGCAGAAATTGGACTGCCCATCGACCATTAGCATTGAATACTTTTGTTAGTAGCTGTCTACTATGCTCTAAGGTAGATTAGACTTGGGTTGCATTCATGAGTGCTTTGAAATTGAACTGTTTGTACACGCTTTGTACAGAATATATGCAAGTATGCTGTGAACTAATACAATATTACTGTTGTTAAACTGAAATAAACAGTAAGAAGATGACATTAAAGTATTCCAGTGGTACTGAGCAGGTAATACTGATATCAGAGCAATTAAGCTGACCAAACTCCATTGCTCAGAAGTAGAAACACTGGTGTATTTCTGTATACCAGTGTACTGTTCTGTTGTCACAATCTGTGTGATGAAGGAAAAGAAACAGCTAAGTTTGGTTGTAGTGTTTTTTTGAAGACGAAGGACCAACCTACCCTACCACTGTGAATTGAGAAGGATGTTATTTCTTGAATTCTTGAAATCTGAGTCTTGTTTTCTTTTCTTAAGAGCTGGTAATGTGTCTAGTGGGACAGTATATTCCTTTATGTCGTGGTTTAGCGCCGGTAGGCAGCTAAGCATCACACAGCTGCTTGCTCACTCCCCCCTGCTGGGATGGGGGAGAGAATCGGAAGGGTAAAAGTGAGAAAACTCATGGGTTGAGATAAAGACGGTTTAATAGGTAAAGCAAAAACTGCATCCTCAAGGAAAGCAAAACAAGGAATTAATTCACTACTTCCCATCGGCAGGCAGGTGTTCAGCCATCTCCAGGACAGCAGGGCTCCATCACTCATCAATGATGACTTGGGAAGCCAAATGCCATAGCTCTGAACGTCCCCCCTTCCTCCTTCCTCCAGCTTTTATTGCTGAGTGTGATGCCATATGATCTGGGATATCCTTTGGTCAGTTGGGGTGAGCTGTCTCCCCTCACAGCTTCTTGTGCACCCCCAGCCTACACGCTGGTGGGGGACTGTGAGAAGCTGAAAAGGCCTTGAGGCTGCATAAGCAATAACTAAAACATCACTGTGTTATCAACACTGTTTTCATCATAAATCCAAAACATAGCCCCATACTAGCCACTGTGAAGAAATTTAACTCTATCCCAGCCAAAACCAGTACACTTCAGGAGATAATGAATTGAAATGTTGAAGGGGGAAGGAAGATTAACTCTGAAATCTTGTCCTCTTGTAAAAACCAGAGTTCACTTCATAAACTCCTGGAGGCAACTGGAATAGCACTGTAAATCTGTTCTGCCATTATCATGTTAGCTTGTTCTCATCCTCTAGCAATTTAAATAACTGGGGATGTGCTCAACAAACTTTGTTTAGTGTCCAACAGATAGCTCCTGAGGTTTTGCTAGTGACTGTGACAAGAGCAGTAGGATGTCAACATTGTGTCTGTTTGGATGTTTTTCCCGGTGTTATGTGGCTGAAGTTGGATGTATTAAGTCTTCTATTAGTTTTAAGATCTGTTTTTTCACTACATATGAATTTCTCCTATCTGTAGCTTTTATATTTCTGTATTTGTCAAATGATGGTAATTGGTAGCATATCCAGGAACTTAATTTGCGTGGGTTTTTTCACCCCCAGCTATGCAAAGAATGTAGCAGTCTTTTGCAAAGCATGCAGCATGACACAGTGCTGCTCAGTCATTTTGCTTGAGTAATCCTGAAGTACAGAAAGAATAAAAACATCTGTGGTGTATCTGTAGTGTAATGACTTTAGGTGCTTTGTCACAGAAAGGCTATCAGTGATGTTACTTATGTTTCACTTCGAATTAAACCATCCCATTTGTTTGCTATTTCTTTTTCTAGAAAAACAATCCTGGAGTGATTGTTGTAGGCAACAACGGAAAACTTCTGTATGACCATCAGAAGTAAGTTTATTTTCAGTGTTGATGATGAACGTTTGCTTTTGAGTGATGAAATGTTGCATGAAACTCTTGGAGAAACATAAAGGTTTCTTTCATATGAAACTTTGTTGTTTCCTTTACATTTGAGTTTTCCTACTTGTTAAAACACTGTTTTGGCAGTAACAGCACAGAAATTGGCAACTGATGGATATTTAAATGGCATATGTCCTTTGGGATGGGTGAACTCAGATAAATGGAGGTACAGACTTTTTACCTCTTCATNAACTGCATCCTCAAGGAAAGCAAAACAAGGAATTAATTCACTACTTCCCATCGGCAGGCAGGTGTTCAGCCATCTCCAGGACAGCAGGGCTCCATCACTCATCAATGATGACTTGGGAAGCCAAATGCCATAGCTCTGAACGTCCCCCCTTCCTCCTTCCTCCAGCTTTTATTGCTGAGTGTGATGCCATATGATCTGGGATATCCTTTGGTCAGTTGGGGTGAGCTGTCTCCCCTCACAGCTTCTTGTGCACCCCCAGCCTACACGCTGGTGGGGGACTGTGAGAAGCTGAAAAGGCCTTGAGGCTGCATAAGCAATAACTAAAACATCACTGTGTTATCAACACTGTTTTCATCATAAATCCAAAACATAGCCCCATACTAGCCACTGTGAAGAAATTTAACTCTATCCCAGCCAAAACCAGTACACTTCAGGAGATAATGAATTGAAATGTTGAAGGGGGAAGGAAGATTAACTCTGAAATCTTGTCCTCTTGTAAAAACCAGAGTTCACTTCATAAACTCCTGGAGGCAACTGGAATAGCACTGTAAATCTGTTCTGCCATTATCATGTTAGCTTGTTCTCATCCTCTAGCAATTTAAATAACTGGGGATGTGCTCAACAAACTTTGTTTAGTGTCCAACAGATAGCTCCTGAGGTTTTGCTAGTGACTGTGACAAGAGCAGTAGGATGTCAACATTGTGTCTGTTTGGATGTTTTTCCCGGTGTTATGTGGCTGAAGTTGGATGTATTAAGTCTTCTATTAGTTTTAAGATCTGTTTTTTCACTACATATGAATTTCTCCTATCTGTAGCTTTTATATTTCTGTATTTGTCAAATGATGGTAATTGGTAGCATATCCAGGAACTTAATTTGCGTGGGTTTTTTCACCCCCAGCTATGCAAAGAATGTAGCAGTCTTTTGCAAAGCATGCAGCATGACACAGTGCTGCTCAGTCATTTTGCTTGAGTAATCCTGAAGTACAGAAAGAATAAAAACATCTGTGGTGTATCTGTAGTGTAATGACTTTAGGTGCTTTGTCACAGAAAGGCTATCAGTGATGTTACTTATGTTTCACTTCGAATTAAACCATCCCATTTGTTTGCTATTTCTTTTTCTAGAAAAACAATCCTGGAGTGATTGTTGTAGGCAACAACGGAAAACTTCTGTATGACCATCAGAAGTAAGTTTATTTTCAGTGTTGATGATGAACGTTTGCTTTTGAGTGATGAAATGTTGCATGAAACTCTTGGAGAAACATAAAGGTTTCTTTCATATGAAACTTTGTTGTTTCCTTTACATTTGAGTTTTCCTACTTGTTAAAACACTGTTTTGGCAGTAACAGCACAGAAATTGGCAACTGATGGATATTTAAATGGCATATGTCCTTTGGGATGGGTGAACTCAGATAAATGGAGGTACAGACTTTTTACCTCTTCATTTTTTATGGATATCTTCCACACACAGCTAGTAACTGACAAAAGTGACTAACTGAAAGCTAATTGCTTGTTATTAAATTAATTGGTTTAATTTTGATTTCTGATTGTTTATTGTTGACAGCACAATTGACATCTTTTTGGATTCTCTGAGAAGAGAAGTGTCTAGCTTAGTTGGTGCAGTCTGGACTATAGCTTATTTCCATCTCAGTTCACAGGTGCGGGAATGTATCTTAGAAGCAAACAGATTTCCCTATTACTGCGTTCTATCTATATTGTGTCCTGTGTAAAGCATCTAGTACTGTTGATCCCAGACTACAGAAAAGCTCAGTTGCAGTTGTGGGACAGCTTTTGAAAAACTTGCATATTGAAAAACTGTCATTATGTTGCTTAGTGATACATTGATGCTTTTTTGTCTTAGCTGATAAATCATAAGATATAGTTTTATGCAAGTTGTCTTCTTGCATAGTGATGGTTCCGCGCAAGCGCTGACATCCTGTCAGAGGGACTTCCGTAACAAGCCCTATCCTGTTCGAGTAAAGATAACATACTACCAAAAAACATTGACTGTAAGTACTCTGAAATAGCATAATTACTCATACTTCTCACCTTTTTAAGTGTGAGATTTTTGCAACTATTTGAAAACCCGAAGACCCTATATGTTAATTCCAATATTCTTGAAAATGTTGAGCTCGGTAGCAGAAGTTGGAAGGAGGTGCAGTATGTTCAAACGCTGGACAAGTTCTTTTAGCTACATTTGAGCATCTGTAGTTTCCTGAGCTGTCTCAGCAGGTATTGCTGATTTTTCTGATGTTCTTTGGGAGTCAGTCGTGCTAATGTACTTGTATGTGCTCAGACCTTTCTGTTGCTGTTGACTTGCCTGTAGAGGTGTCCCAAAGCTAGCATCTGTTCCTCAGCTTCCAAGTGGTTGAGCAGCTCCTTAACTTGAACGGTATTTCTCAAGCTGATCTGAGAGCTGCAGAGAGTTTCGTAGCTGATTGTAAGAGGTTCTTGAAATGTGACTAAAAAACCGAAGCTCGCTCTTTGACAGTAGATTTAAATTTGCTACTTGAGGCTTCCCACCTCCAAGAAATAGTAGGGCTTTGAAGATTAAAGAAGATAGAAAACCACTGGTATAAGGGAGTCTTCAAGTCTTCTTAAATACTATTCAGATGACTGTGAATTCCTTCTAGATAAGGAGAGAAGGATATTAATATGGTGCTGGATTGCGATGGCTATGAAGTCTGATTTCTTCTGAAAAGGTGCTATTCATAGATATTAGCCATAAAACACACAGCTGTCATTTTGTAGTAAAAGTTTCTCTAAAAGTAAACATGAATGCACCTAAATGGGGGTGGACCTTGTACTATGTTGTAATGGTAAAAGCTATCTGTTACTCTTGAATGAAAATTAAATTTCAGATTCCAAGGTTGCTCTCTTTTTGAATGTGCTTGGTCCCTGATGCCTTATCTAGGAACTCCTCTGGCCCAAATGTTGCTGATAAGCTTAGCAGTTCTGCAGATGCATCCGTGGAGGAAGAGAGAATCTCTCTAAGCTTAGAATCAACCTAAGAACAGTAAGGAATAACTCTTGTAGAGTCAGACCAAAAATTTGTGTTGCCCAGAACCTTACTGGGATGTATACTTTTGATAGACTGGCCTTTAATGATCCCTGAGTCAGGGCTTTCTTGAACCAGAGTTGGTGTTATTACGCCATGATCAGTTTTAGAATAGAATAGAATAATTCCATTTGGAAGGGACCTACAATGATCATCTAGTCCAACTGCCTGACCAATTCAGGGCTGACCAAATGTTAAAGCATATTATTAAGGGCGTTGTCCAAATGCCTCTTAAACACTGACAGGCTTGGGGCATCAGCCAGCTCTCCAGGAAGCCTGTTCGAGGGTTTGACCACGCTTTCTGTAAAGAAATGCTTCTTAACGTCCAGTCTAAACCTCCCCTGGCACAGCTTTGAACCATTACCATGTGTCCTATCACTGGATACCAGGGAGAAGAGATCAGCACCTCCTTCTCCATGACCCCTCCTCAGGAAGCTGCAGAGAGTGATGAGGTCACCCCTCAGCCTTCTTTTCTCCCAACTAGACAAACCCAGAATCCTCAGCTGCTCCTCACAGGACATGGCTTCCAGTCCCGTCACTAGCTTTGTTGCCCTTCTCTGCATTCAAGTACACATTCAAGTACCTTAACATCTTTTTTAAAACTGTGGGGCCCACAGTATTCGGGGTGAGGCTGCACCAATACTAAATACAGTGGGATAATCCCCTCTTTTGACCGGCTGGTTATACTGTGTTTGGTGCACCCCAGGATGCAGTTTGCCCTCTTGGCTGCCAGGGCACACTGCTGACTCATATCGAGCCTACTGCCAACCAGCACCCCTAGATCCCTTTCTGCAGGGCTGCTCCCCAGCCACTCCTCTCCCAGTTTATACTTGTGCCCGGCATTGCCCCATCCCAGGTGCAGAATCCAGCACTTGGACTTGTTCAATTTCATGTCATTGATGATTGCTCAATGCTCCAATCTATCTCGCTCCTTCTGCGAGGCCTCTTGTCCCTTGAGTCAACAGCACCTCCCAGTTTAGTATCATCAGCACACTTACTAAGGGTATATTCGGCTCCTGCATCCAGATCATTGATAAAAATGTTGAACAGCACTGGCCCTAGGATTGAGCCTTGAGGAACACCACTGGTGACCGGTCTCCATGTAGCCCTATTCACTGCAGCCTTTGAGCCCTGCCATTCAGCCAGTTCTTCACCCAGTGCACTGTGAACCTACTCATCTCACAGTTGGACAACTTGTCCGGAAGGATACTGTGAGGGACAGTATCAAAAGCCTTGCTGAAATTCAGAAGAATTACATCCACCACCTTCCCCTCATCCACTAGGTGGATGACCTTATTGTAGGCTATCAAATTAGTTAGACAGGGTTTTCCCTTTGTGAACCCATGTTGACTGTGCCTGATGATGGCATTGTTCTTTAGGTGCCTTTCAGTAGCACCCAGTATGATCTCCATAATTTTTCCAGACACTGAGGTTAGACTAACAGGTCTGTAGTTTCCTGGATCTTCCCTCATGCCCTTCTTGTAAATTGGAATAACACTGGCTAGCTTCCAGTCAGTGGGGACCTCCCCAGACTCCCAAGACCTTTGGTAGATGATTGAGAGGGGTCCTGCTGTAACATCCGCTAGCTCCTTCAGTACTCTGGGATGAATCCTATCTGGCCCCATGGACTTAATGAACATTCAGCTGATACAACTGGTCCCTTACAATTTCAGTGTCCGTAAATGGGAAGTCACTGCTCCCACAGCCAAGGTTCCTCCAACTCAGACGACCAGGCAGCCCAAGGTCTATTGGTATTAGTGCAGACAAAGGCAAAAAAGAGTTGAATGCCTCCGTCTTTTCTTCATCCCTCTTCGTCAGGTGACCATCTTCAACAAGTATTGGTCCAGTGTTTTCCTTGGACCTCCTCTTGCTATTAACATACTTAAAAAAGTCTTTCTTGTTGTCTGACACAACACTGGCTGGTTTCAACTCTTGTTGAGCTTTGACCTTTTGTGTCTTCTCCCTGCATATGCGAACCACAGCTCTGTAATCTTTCTGTGAAGCCTGACCTTGCTTCCAGAAATCATACGATTTCTTTTTCCTCTTGAGTTG
>VYZW01021883.1:2536-13895 GCA_013401315.1 Balaeniceps rex
ATATATATAGCTTACCTTTTAAATTCTTTTACATGGTTTATTATTTGTGGAACAATGGTGCAGTATTTTCTATGCCAGTGTCTTGCCCTGTTAGTCTACCGCAAGGCTTCCCAGCACTTGGTGATTTTGGGATTACAAAGTCCTCCAGTCATGTGATTTGCAAACATGAGGTTAAATCTGTGGAACAGTAGTGTGGATAACAGTTACATATAAATATACATGTGTGTATTTTGCTAATGTAGGAGGCAATGCTGGATCTTGCATTGCAAAGTCTAATTTTCAGCAGTTCAGTATGACTGAAGCATTTGCTTTGATGACTTTAAAATATCACATATCTGTAGAGATGGACAAGACATATAGATCATCTTGTCTATCTTTTAGTAAAGCACAGGCTTCTATGTTTACCCTGATACCTCTGTGTTAGAAGTATCCAACACCCTAACTGAGGTTGGACAGCCTAATTTATGGTTTTTTAATAGTTACTATTCTCATAACGCACATCTTCACATCACTTTGAAGATAAAGATATGAATACTCCACAGTTTATCGGAGCTTGTTTGAATGGTCAATTACCCTTGTTGTTAAAAATTTGCACTTGCTATCTACACTTACTTTATTTAAACTTTCACTTTATGTCATATCTGTTAATGAAAATACAATTTTATGTAGAAAATTAGAAACTGGAAAAGCAAAAAGAAATAATGAAGAAATGGACTGGAAGAGACCTGAGGCGAGGCTTAGAATTTCTGAATCTCAGGAATGGCAAGAACCAAATCAGCACTTTTCATGTGAACTACGTAAGTTCAAACTTTTCTAAATTTTTTGACAAGGTGAATTAAAAAGGAACAAATTTGTATCTTTAAAGTGGATTATTTTATATTGTATCTACCCTCACTGACTTCTATTTTAACTTGAATACTATTTCAGGATGAAATACACATTTTTTGCTGTAGTCTAAAAAATTTGTTTCAAATTGATCATTTCAGAGAGGGCAGATAGATACAAAAAAAATCAGTGTCTTGATAGAAAATAGAACCAAATGTCCTGATTTAGTCAGATATAAAGAAGTGGTTGAAATGCAAACATAGAAAAATGGCTAAATTATTATTTAGCTCTGTTTTTTATTCCTTCTCATATTCTTTTTCTGGGTAATTTTGCTTTTTTTTTTGCTACAGGCTTAATCCTGCTACTTTGAAATGGTACATTACCTCCAAGATCAGATGAGATCCTGAGGGAAGTATTTAAAAAAAAAGGAAAATGGGGGCATTTATACTTCTTGCCATTTGGTAACTAACTCAAATGTCTAAATGAGAAGAATAGTTTTCCTCAGTTTACCACATGACTAATAGAGAGAGGACATTCCAGTAGGCAATTCAAAATGCTAAACTAAGTTCTGCCTTCTGGAGGTCCTACATTTTTCCCCCTAGACTGCATAAAGAACTTACAGGGGTTAAGATAATTATTTACATTTAGGTGATATTAATAGCCCTGAAAAGTATTGGTAGGCTCCTGAACAAATAATACCAGGTGATACCAAACAGTACACCATTATGACATATGGACAGTTAATCTAGAACTGCAAAGAATTTATTATGCTGGGTCTTGACAAATAAACAAGTCCTAAGTGGATATAATTCAACCCAACCATTTCTAGGAATTTAGTACACTGAAAATCTATATAGTGAACATTTGCCAATTGATTACCATAGTCTTCATTCTGTTTTTTTCACTTAATTTTTGTACCAGTTTTTATTAATAAATAATTTACCTTGTGCATAAGAGAGTGGAGGCATCTCAAAAAAAAAAGTCTTATTTCCATAGACCTGAGATGGTCTAGATTTACTTAGATTTTCTGTTTGTTTTTCCTTTTTTGTCTCCTCTCTGTTTCAAAGTCACCACTCAGTTTAGGCTATTATTGAGCTTTTTGATGAAATATGAAATTTTGTCCTCCGGGTTGTTTTCAACTGCCTTTTGCTAACCATAGGCTGTCGTTTACTGTAGCCCTGGAAGCTGTCCAGTGACCACCCAGAGTCCAGATATACCTTCTTCTCCCTTTTAATAAAAATGTGCAGCAAAAGGGGCCAACATTTCAGTAGTGGGTGACAGAAGAGTAGCTCGCAGTTCTATACAAGCTGTTAAAGTGAAGGCTTCGTTTGCATACTTACATCAGGAAACCAGTTAGACCCTTAGGTCTTCAACTTCATATATATTTAAAGTATTTACTTTCTTTTCCTTTTTCCAGTCTTCTCATTTTTCCTTGTGACTGGTTGCAGCACTCTTCTGAACTTCTGCTTCACGGCCAATATGCCGCAAAACCAGTGTGGTGACTCAGAAAATAAAATGAATACATCATTTATTAAACTGTGCAGGGACGGGCTTACAGAAAACCAGATTTACTCCCTGTTGAATCAGTTTTCTAAATACTAGGAATATAGTTATAATGCAAAATAAAATTAACTGTTTAGTTTTCCCTACAGGACAGCAATGAACTTTTTGTTGTTTCTTTACGCACTCTTGACCACAATGATGAAAGATCTAAAGCTCCTAGGTGAAACTGCATGCAAATAGTAGTTTTCAGGTGAATGTTAAACAGTTTGCAGCTTTGATTATATCTGTGTATACTCAAGTTCTTGGAAATCATGTAAAACATCATACAGGCCTAAGCAGAGATTTTCTAGAGAGGGGACAGCTGTAAGAGATTTTTTAACCTCTGCCTTCGTTTCCTATTTTCTTGTCATGGTGCTGAAAACTTCTACCATCTTTTGCAAGCTCTGTCACTTCTCTCGTACTTCCAGCCAGTTACATGGGCTAATGGAGCAGGAATAAAACTGGTGCACGACACAACAGGCAGGTGAATGGATGCATCTCCCTGCTAGAATCTACCTGTATCATCCTGGGCGGGGGGAAGAATTACATCCTCCAGTATCATATAACATCTTCATCCTTTTCCTGCAAGGCTGTGCCATTTTGAAGGAATGATTTGATCTAACGCGTTTTTCGTCACCGAAAGCACTTTTCTGTGGCAGCAGCAAATTCATTTTGAGAACATCTTTTGCAATAGAATAGAATAGAGAGAGAAACCAAATTAGCAGCTGAATTACTATTCCTGCTTTGGATAGATACATGAAAATTTTGGAAAAACTTGCTTAAAGCATTCATGAAACCCACATCACATTAAAGCAGACATGGCTGACTCTCATTTGGCAAGCTGCTGGACATTCACACCAGCAAATGAATCATCTCAGTAAATATTTACTTCAGATTTGTGGAGCTGTGTTATTTTCAGTTTAGCTAGGCTTTTGTCTTTGGAATTTCCTAACATTTTAAAAACAGCACACAAATGAGGTCTGTTTCTCACTTCACAAACTGTGTCAACTTACTTTAAGGGCTTCTTGTCTCTCACCCTTCAGGCAAGACCTAGTTTTGCATAATTTACCCATTTTTACAATTCAGAAACTTTCTGGATGAAATTGCATCATGATGTTCAGCTCTTTTGTTGTAAAGATAGCTTGGTACTATTTGGCACAAACATCAAAAAAATCCCATTGCAATGAATGATCATCACTAACTCACTTTGGAAAATGCATTCCATAAAAACAGTCATCACTAAAAAAAAAACTATGGGCATTAAGAGTGAGAATACAGACAGGGCAAGGATGAAGAATTAGAGAAATAAAAAAGTTCTACTGTGCCCTATTACTTATTAGAAATATTTCAGTTCATATTAGGTATGTTTAAAGGACTCCAAGCTCAAACACAGAAAAATACTAAAGCTAATGTTAGCTATAAAGCTAATATAGCAGAATGTGTTGATTTAAAGAATAGCTGACAATATAACTTCTGATTTTCCTTTATCATATCTTTATGTGATATCAGTTCACCTGATTTTAAATGTAATGCTTATTAAAAATGCAAGATATGTCATACATGAAACATACACATATGTCCATGTTCTATGTGAAAATTTTAACTTTGCTTTGTGGTCTCATATAAGACAGCAGTATGTACATTGTTCCCGTCCTCCCACTAGATGGATCTGTTCTGTTCTTTTGCCCATATGTATTCACATCTGCCATAGTGGGAGGTAACTGGTTTAGAAATGGAGAACAGATCTTTGGACTAAATTCTGATCTCATTTACATCACTCTAACGGAGTTGCCAGCCCTCCACGCTGAAAATCCATTATAATTGCTATTATAATGTTACCCCCCCTGCAAAAGGAGTAATTTTAGTTGGATAATTCACATTATAATATAGTTGCTATATATATGCACAGAGACAGAGGTGAATCTCCTGTAGCATTATGAGATGCATGGAAATATTTGAAATATTTTGATTTTTAAAATATTGCCTTGTGTCTCCTGTTGAATGTAAACAATCCCATTTTTTAAGTTTCTTTTCAAATGATAGCCTTTTCTGCCTTAATCACATTTTGTTGCATAATTTTGCAATACTGATCAATATTGAGAACACTATTACCACTGTACCTAAGTGCATTATAAATACTATCAATGTTATTCTCATTCCTTATACATCTTATTATCTTGTTCCCCTTTTTGCTTTCATTGAGCAGAGACCTTCACTGAACTACCCATGTCAATTCTGTCCAATTTCAGAGTTGCTACAGTTAACTGAGAATCCTTTTAAATCTTAAGAACCCTGAAAATTGTAGGAAATAGCCTGTATGGACTGGACAGGCTGGTCATCAGTACTGGCTTCTTTGGTCCCTGTTGGATAGTTTTAACATCATTGCTCTTTATTTCAGCCTTAATTGTAACTGGAATATTTGCAAAAAATTAGTAAAATTGGAGAAGAGTAGTCATATAAAAGGAAAAATTACTTCACCAGAAAATGCACAAAAGCACGAACAAATTATTATGTCTGCAGATCCTTTATTATTAAAAATGAGAGAAAGAAGGGGCACTCAATGTGTAAGTCACCTTGTACAGAACCTGGATATATTGACAGCAGCAGAACAGTGGAAGCCAGAAATAGGGAGCATACCAAAAAAGACTAATTCTCAGTGGAAAGGTGATTTTCTCCTAAGAACAACCTTTATACTTGCTGTGAAGTTAAAGAAGAGCACACAGCAGAAAATGACACCCGATAGCAACCACAACTTTGCTGCTCATAAAACTGTTAACTAAGCACACACTGTATTTGCAACTCAGAAATGTGCAACTTTCCATAAAAATTTCAATCTGTGGGAAACTATGTATATTGAAATTCATAGAAATGCTTACTCACTGCAAAAATGTTCCATGTTCAAATTAGATGCCTTTCATGAGGCAGTAAAATATTACAAATTCAGTATTTTTACATGCCCACTTTCAAGTTGACTTTGCACTACACTTGCAAGAATACCAACATGGGCAGACCACTACCATTAAAAAAAAATTAGTATGTGAATACTGAATCCAATTTTTAAGTTCATGTAGTCAGTCACAACTGAGTACCGAAGGACACCTTTTTGTTGACTGTTCTTCCTCACAGGGCTGTCTTTAGGTAAGACACACGACAGAGGAGTGGAGTTTTTTCAACATCTCATGTACAGAGCTGTTGAAGATCTGGGACTGTGGAGGATCCCAGAGGCTCTGTAAGATTCCTGGTACTCTCAAGAAGCATATTGCTTCTGTAAAGGACAAGAAAGGTACAAGGAAAGGGGTGATTTTCCTTCGTATCACCCCGATCCAGAACAACTTTTGATGCCCTAACACCTGACATGGTTTGTGAGGCTGCTGGGCCATTAGGTGAGCCCCAGTTACACAACCAACGCCCTGGGAACACCCAAACTTGACATTGAGATCCCCCAAGTCCTTCTAGCCCTTCCAGCAAGGTTCTCCCACCACATCCCCTCTATCACTTGCACCTGGGGCTGGCTGTGTTCCCACCAGCATCTCTGAAGGCCTGCAGCGCCCACGGGCTGGTCCCAATTAACAATGCTAATTAATTGTTAGCTGCTGTGGCAAATCAGAGCAGGCTCCCAGCCCACACAACCTGGGGTGTGGCAATGCCCCTTTTCTCAGTCAGGATCGACTCCTGTGGGAGTAGATATGGAGAAGACATAAGCATATCTTTGCTCTCTGACAGAAGACCAGCAGCTCAATGTGGAGGAAGGTCTGGTCTTTGTTGTGGCTATTAACTTGTGGTGGTGCTCTGTGCTGCTGCTGGCTGGAGTGGAAAGGTTAATTGGGCAGCTTTGCGGAAGTAGGGTGAGGGCATTTGTTGCCTCACCTGGACGGGTGCACGCCTACCCTCACGCTGCTGTGGGAATGGCTGTGTCGCCTGTAGCAGCTGGGTGAGGCCTGAGCCTGTCCTACCACGATGGAAGAGGTCACAGTGGCAGCATCTAAATACATGAGTTTGTACTGGTTCAGCAGACATCTGGACAAAATCCATGAGGGTTATGGAGCACACCGCAGCCACTTCTGGCTCAGGTGACGTCCCCCGCCGCGGCCTCCCACCGCCGTTGCCAGGACAAAGCGGCGGGCCGGGTGCCTGGGCGGCGGCTCGCCGCTCTGCCGTTGGCCGCTGCAGCCGCCCGCCGCGGGGCCCTGGTTGCTGGGCAGATTGAGGTTGCCAGGCGACCGGCTGACTTGGGCCCTGCGCGCGCAGCGGGGCCGGGCCAGCTGGGGCGCGGTCTGCGGGAAGCGGCGCTGGGCCCGGCCGGGGCGCTAGGTCTGTGGTGAAGATAATTAAAAAACCCGAAAAAAACAAACCACCAAACCCAAAAAGCCCCTCTTACGCGTGCCTCAGAGCCGGTGAGGTGCCGTACGGTACAGGGGCTTGGCAGCGTTTGCCTGGCTGTGAGGGGCACTGTTTAGTGCGTGAAGCGGCCTGTGGCATGAGTGCCTCCTGAATGAGGCCTCGGGGTACTCTGGGGCAGTGCAGTCTGCTTGCAAGGCAGGTCTTGGGGGATTTTTCTTACTAATAGTTTAAAATATTTGTCTTTTTCTAAATCGGGTGCTTTGTATGTTGAATGGAAAGGTTTGGGCTTGAGATCTTGATTGAATAATCACATTGAAACTTAAACCTGTAGGTCTAATTACATTTTGTTGTAAAGGCATTCAGGAGAACGGTCAAATTTTTTTTCTCCTAAGAATCCTCACTTCAGGAGAAAGCTGTTATGATTAATATGATCACTGGCTACTCCAGCTCTTGGGGCCAGAACATTCTATTTCTCTACCTATGACTAACCTAAGTTAGAGCTGATGCTTTCCTTTTGCCTGCATGAGGCTTCATTAAAATGACGCAACTATACTCCAAAGGAATGTTACTGTGTATTTATCCCACAGTGTAGTGAGTAATTATAAATGAGCGTCTCCCCACAGTGCTCAGTGTGGGTGTTTCTCAGGAGATGGTAATAGTGGTGGGGCCTGGTGTGAGCCAGCGGCAGGGCTGGAGTGGTGTGTTCCCAAAGGACAGCACAGCACTCCAGCCAGGCTGATTACCTGTATTTTTATAAATCTTGCATGCAAATACATCTACTGTGCTGTGACTGTTAGGGGGGTCTCTCAGATGGTCTTTTGAGTGTGGCACTCGCTGTTACCAAACTGGGAGCTATTTTGACAGGGGAAGTTTGGAATAAAGAAGCTTGTGCGTTGCTCTGCAGGATAATCTAGCTTGGAAAAAGTTTCTGGTGCTCATCTAGTCCAGGCTTGTGCTGAAAGCAGGACCAGCTTCAGAGGTGGACCACACTGCTTATGTGGTATATGTTGACCCTGGTGGGCAGTGAAGCACCACACAGCTGCTCGCTCACTTCCACTCATCCCCAGTGGGATGGGGGAAGAAGAAAGGAAGAATAAAAGCAAGAAAACCTGGGGGGTCAAGATTAAAAAAAAAAAAAAAAAATTGTTTGATAGGTGGAAGAGTAGAAGAAAACAAAACAAGCGATGCAGAGGCAATCACTTGCTACTTCCTGTGGGTAGACCAATGCCCAGCCAGTTTCTGAGCAAAAGGTGGCTAACCCTCCTAAAACCCCCTCTTTTCTTTTGTATTGCTGGGCACGATGTTATATGGTATGGAATAGTTAGTTAGTTAGTTTGGGTCACCTGCCTGGTTGTCCTCTCCCAGCCTATTGCACTCCTTTCACTGGTGAGGCAGAGTGGGAAACAGAAGGCCTCAATGCTGCACAAATGCTGTTCAGCAAAAGCTACAACTGTTTTGGTGAAAATCTGAACCACAGCACCATATGAGCTGCTATGAAGAAAGCTAACTCTATCCTAGCCAGGCCTGGTACATCAGGGCTTTGTCCATTTGAGTTTTGAAAATTTTCAGAGGTGGCACTTCTTCTCTGTGCAGGTGGTGCTATTGCCTGTCCACTCCTGCTTTGAAATTCCCTCTTCTTGTATGTAATTGGAATTTCCTTTGCTGCAGCCTGTGATTGTGGCTTCTTATCCTTTCACTGTCTGTCCTGGGGAAGAGTGGGAGTCATGTCTTCTCTATAACCATGCTTTAGGCTGTTGAGGACAGCAATAAGATCCACCTCTTAGAAGCCTTCTGATCCTTCAGGGTGATTAAAACCTGTTTCTTCAATCTCTTTCTACGCTTTATGAGCTTCAGTCTCTGCTTTATTGGGGAATTAGAGGTTCACTCTGTTTTAGCCTCCATTGAGGGCCATTTCAGTGGCCTTCTGCTGGACTTGTTCCACTAGTCAGTATTTCTTCTGCGTGGAGGCTTAAAACCTAGGCAGAGTATTCCACGTGTGGCCTCACAGCTGCCAGACAGGGGGTAGAGTCACTCCACTTTCTCTGACCTTGCTGTGCTCTTGCTGATCCACACACTGTTGACTCATGTTAAAATCCCTGTCCAGATGGGACCCCCCCCAATCTTTTTTTGCAAAGCTGCTATGTGGTCCATCTCCAGAGCATACTGTTTCATGGCGATATTCTGTCCACGGTGCAGGACTCTGCAGTTGTCTGCTTATTTTATCAAGTTCTATCTTTCTACTGCTTTAAAACAATAAAGTGGAACAGCAGTGCAGAATGAGAGCCTCCAATCTTGATATTGGATATTATAACTTCCTTACTCTCCAGTAGCAGATGCATCCAGAGTATCTGAGTTAGCTTTAAAGTTTTGTGCCTCTTAAAGATGAGGGAGAGATGTCCCTTTTTCAAGTGTCTTTCAGATTACTTTGCAAACTGCAATAAACTACAATGCAAAATCTGAAATATCTGGTTGTATGAGTTCAGGATAATGTGCTAGTTGCTGTTATCTGCTGTGGTGAGTGGAACGGAAGGTACCTCAGCCTGGCACAGATAATGATTCCCTCATATCAGTTTTGCTGAGGTACTTGGAATATCCACCCTAGTTTCAAAAGACTGTAAAATCTTACAATTTGCACGTTTACATTCTGAGTTTTTATCTATTCCCAGGGTCTGCCAGCTATATTGAAGTGATATTGTATTATGTATGGGGAAATAGAAAGCTATCATCTCAAAATAGACCATAATATTGCACCTTATTAGAAAATACAAGTGTATTTTCTGCCAGCAACCATGACTTATGATAATGACTGTTATCAATATGCAATTACTTCTGTTACCCTAGAACATATTGACATTCATTTATTTAAAGATAATGTAACACATTTGTATTCATTGAGGTAATCTATGGATATGATTAAATGTGAATGCCCATCTAATACCAAATAGTAAAATGAAAAAAAATTGTAATCAGACCTTCTGCACTGCTAAAAATAGGCTGTATTAAATTCTGAAAATTGCGTTTGAGCTTATTTGAAACACAGTGGCAAACAAATATAAAGAAGCAAAAGCATAACTCAGGTGATTACTAATTCAAACATTCATTCTTTCTAATGATATTGGGGAAACCTGGCAATAAGAAAAAAAGCTTCAAATAAAACTGTAATCCTGTGTCTCTGGAATGGACTACAGAGTTTGTGATCAATATGGAGCAGAAGTCCATTTAAATGGTGAATCTTAGTGGAGGTAGAAGTCTTTGAATAGGTTGTGTAGATTTGTTTGAAAGATGCAGAGGTTAGATGTAGCAATAGACAGGCATTTAAACATGCTATTTAGGTTTTGAATCATCATTTTACCCCACAAATGATTCTGTTTTGCAGAGAATCCAGGGTTTTCAGGCTTCTAACTAAAATATATGTATTTATATATAGCACATGTGCTGTGTAAGAGTGGTTCTCCAGTGATGGGTTGTTATGATAATAAACGCTTTGAGGTCCGCTTCAAAGATGCTAAGCAAAGCAGTCTCAATATTCTGAGCTTGCAAGTACTTCTGTTGGTGGCATTTGAGAGAGTGAAGCTCAGCATGTTTGATTGTCCAGTTTTACACTATAAAATGCTACATGCATTTCTACAACTAACTTACTTATTTTGTCTGCTATTTATCTAAAATATTTCCGATTTAATGAACTTTGAAAGAAAAAAAAACACAAAAATGTCTATGGTATTGGTTTCTTGCTTGAAAATTAAGGATATCCAAGTGAACTGTTGGATGCTTCATAGAATCATAGGATGGTTTGGGTCAGAAGGGACCTTTAAAGATCATCTAGTCCAGCGCCCCTGCCATGGGCAGGAATGTCTTTCACTAGACTAGGTTGCTCAAAGCCCCATCTGACCTGACCTTTAACACTTCCAGTGAAGGGGCATCTACAACTTCTCTGGGCAACCTGTTCTAGTGTCTTGCCATCCTCATTGTGTGTGTGTGAAAAGAAAAAAAAAAAAAATCTTCCTTTTATCAATCCAAGTTGGATATAATCCAATCTAAAACTGTTGCCCCTTGTCCTGTCGCTATAGACCTTGGTAAAAAGTCCCTCTCCATCTTTCTTATAAGCCCACCCTTATTTATTGAAAAGCCATGATACGGTCTCCCTGGAGCCATCTCTTCTCCAGGCTGAACATCCCCAACTCTCTGTCTTATTTCATAGGAGAGGTGTTCCAGCCCTCTAATAATTTTCTGCCTCCTCTGGACCTCCTCCAGCAGGTCCATGTCTGTCTTGTACTGGGGACCCCAGAGCTGAATGCAGTACTCCAGGTGGGGTCTCATGAGAGTGGAGTAGAGTAGGAGAACCACCTCCCTTGACCTGCTGGCCACAATTGCCTTTATGCAGGCCAGGGTACGGTTGACTTTCTGGGCTGCAAGTGCACAATGCTGCTGCACGTCCAATTTTTTCATCCACCAGTATCCCCAAGTCCTTCTTGGCAGGGCTGCTCTCAATCCATTCATCTGCCAGTCTGTAGTGATACTGGAGATGGCTTTGAGCAAAATTACTGATCAAGTGCAGTTTTCTTTCCAAATAAGAAAGCTGCATTTTTGTCAGGTATTGCTAAATGTGTAGATGCATTGCTAGAATTTCTTTATTAAATGTATGTATATAAAT
>VYZW01021884.1:1815-28744 GCA_013401315.1 Balaeniceps rex
CCATCTACACTCCTGCCTTTGCAACAGCCTGTTGAGGGCCTGCCCAGGAACGTCTGGCAGTAGTCTACACCACCTAACAGCTTGCATGGATGTGCGATATTTCCTGTATCCCGCAGGTTATCTTTCAGCCATGCTTGCAGACATTCGTCTAGATGGAACGCAGGCTGTAGCCTCAGTGTGCTTCAAAAGGCAATGTAAATGGGCTCAGTTTTTTCAGGAACTCACTTTAACCCAATGATAAGCAAGAAGCACAGCTGCAGCTGTATCACTTTTATTTGGGCACCCACTGTATGTCTGCTGCAGTCTCTTTTCCTCTCCGTATGATTGAGTAATATTGATGCAAACCACCTTTGTGCACTCTTGTCCTTTAGAAGAAGAAACTCTTTGCCCTGTACATTTATTTTTGTTCTCTTTGTTTTACATGATACCTACAGGAAAAGGCAAGGAATTGTGTCTTCCTTTTATGATTTTAAAATTATATTAAAATAGGTGAAGCAACCATATTTCTTACAAGTCTACTAACAAGCCAAATTTACTCTTGTTTTTAGAAAAACTCTGTAAGGAGTTTTCTCTCTGAGAGCAGGAGATATTTTATGAATATTTATAGCCTAAAGAATATTATTGAGACATATCAGGACAGAATTCAAAACAGTCAGAACAGAAGATGACTCATTAAGGGCTGTAAATGAAGCAGCTCCCTAGCAATACAGTACTCCAACAGTACTCACTTAAAGCCCCTGATAAGGGATTTTGTATTCAAATGCCTGTCCTTTTCTCAGTCTATACCATGCTACACCAAAAAATGCCTCTCCCTGTAAGATTTGCTTCTGCTGGATCTTTAGCTCATCGCCACGACGACACTGCTGAGCTTGTATTCCTACATGAAAGGGAAAGAAATACATCCGCAGAATGCAGTCCCAGCCCACCTTATCTGACTGCTTGAATTCATTTTGCTTCCAGCCTCCATCTGTCATCCAGAATTGCCTGTCTGCGGGCAAATATCCAGGCTAAGCTTGGATGAAGCCCAAGGTACAGGGCACTTGCGCACAAAGTTGTGTCATGCTCTATTGCGTCCAAAGCCATCAGCTAGGTGAACTGGCAAATACCTTCCCTCTGCCCAGAAAACCCTAGCCCTGATAAAGGAGTCTCTTTTCATGTAATGAAGAGAGTCTAACTCTGTACAGCACACTACCCAAACCAAAAATATGCAGGCTTCACCTGGGTTTGAAATCAGAGACAGAAAATGAAATGCTACCAGTACAAGTGGACAGGCATGGAAAAGTTAGCTAGCAGGTGAAAAGCCCTTGTCTGGTGCCTGACTTTTTCTGTATCTCCATTGACACAAAGGAACAGCTTAGAGCTTGGACATACAAATCAATCAATCGTGGCATCACGAATTGTCAGCAATCATAAGAACAGCAGAAACTCACTGACTGCATGCTCTTACTCCATGACAAATTTGAGGTAAAAAGTGAGTGCTTTAAATGCCTTTCATTAAAATTTAAACTCATTCAGTTTCTCTTGACTTTCCAGTGTAATGAGAAGGGGCACAGTCATTTAGTGTGATTCACCTGCTGTACTGTGATGTCATCACACATCAGGGCTCTGCGCCCTCTGAATCAACCACCCTGAAATCAGCCTAGCAAGCTTAGAGGAGTGATCCCCAAATTCATTTTACATGCAAGGCAGTCTTCAGAAGGCTAAGCTTTGAAGAAGCCCACATTGCCACAGAGTCTTCTAAACTCTTAAGAAAACTAGGAAAACACAGTCAGCAGCTGCCCCACTTCTGCAAATCCTTTGAACCAGTAGTATTCACGCTGGCCAAAGGCACCCAATAAACACCAAGCTGCAGTATTATCTTTTCCATGACTACTTCAGGTGCCAAACTAAGGTCTTCATTTTCAATTTCTGAGCTAGACACTTCATCATTCTGCCAAATATTTTTGCAATTTGTTAAAAACCCTAAAGCTAAATAGCCAGAACTCAGAAACATTTATTTTTCTCCCAACAACAAACAGGTGTTATTATGCCATTACACAATGAGAACGGTGATTTCTTGTAAAATATGACATTACCAAAAGTCACTTCTGGCCATTGGGTACTACTTACAAACTTTGTGAGGTTTTTATAAATATATAGAATGTGTTAGTCTCAAGTGTTTGGATTGAAGGAGTCTATAAGACCATGGTACCCTGCATGCTAATGGTTCTCCGGAAACATAGCTTCTTTCTTTTTATGTAGCCATTTGACCTTTAAAATAGACATTAATCCCAGACAGCTCAACAACTACTCTAGCCTTCCTAGCTGATGTTTCCCACACTTGGTAATAGCATTGGTAATTCACACTAAAATGCTTGTTGTAACAATATGGCAGCATATGAACATGACAAACATTTATCAATGTGCTGTCATGAAAAAACCACAGAAAATAAGTGGGGAAAAAACTCCTTGATCATTAATATTCCTTTCATTTGTGATGGGATCTTTTTAATGCAGCTTTGTTTACTGTAATCTGCATGTCTTTTTATGCATTCATTTGCACTGCGTTTTTCCCCATTTTCCTTTAGCTTTAGAACACGTGCCTGTCCCACTTTTTATCAAAATAAAATCTCTCTCTTCTTAAGCTGTTCATATCTACTCAGTCCTGGAAGCACACATAAACAGCAAAAGAAGAAATGGCAAAGCACTGATGTGTTCCCAGATTAAAATCTCAAAGTAGAAAGGCAAGGAAAATCCTTCAGATGTCAGCAGACATACCCTGTCTTTCCCCTTTTTGTACTCTATATCTAGTGACTTTCACATCTCTAAGTAGAAGGGCTTCTCTGTTCCATGCT
This sequence comes from Balaeniceps rex, assembly GCA_013401315.1. Lineage (NCBI taxonomy): Eukaryota > Metazoa > Chordata > Aves > Pelecaniformes > Balaenicipitidae > Balaeniceps > Balaeniceps rex. Next base: position 4,650 of record VYZW01021884.1, read on the forward strand.
GACATTCCTGTTTTAAAACAGAAAATAGAAGACAGAAATTCCAACGATAAGTGATACCCTCATGGCTGGGGTAGCACACAGAAGTGTGAAATCCAGGTCAAAGCCTGCACTCTGCCCACTTATGGTGGGGGAATAGAACTTCAGATTTCCATTTTTCAGAAAAAAGCCCAATTTAAATTTTTTTCATTTTGTATCTTTTGTGGCATTTTAAACATGTTTTGGCACATCAACCTGAAAAATAGCCTCACACGTTCCACATGCATGCTCTAATCAATAGCTATTAGCTAGTTTCCCTTCTGCCAGCTCCTCAAAGTTTTGTGGGGGAAAAAAAAAAGAGAAAGAAGGGAGCTGGCAGAAGGCAGCTACTGATTCAATGCTGAACTGACAAAGCCCAGCCCCAGAAGGTGAAATCCTGGCTCCAGTGAGTTTGGTAAATCAGCATCAGCCAAAATGTGAGAGGAGAAAATACTGTTTGCCCCTCACAGGCAGCACTGTGTTGCTGGGGAAGCTGAGGGCCCGGCTCTGACCTGAACATTTTCTTTACAGAATAGACTGAAAATACAACTCTGACGGAGACATATGGCCCTGCAAATGGGTCCAGACAATTTGCCAGGCTATCTGCCACCTGGAACAGCTCCATTTCACAAATGCTGGAACGAGACATCACAGGTTCCTTCTTGCTGTCTGTGTGACCATGACATGGGGGCTGCGGTGATGCTGCTCTGCCCCCGCCTTGTTTCACCTTGTGCCCCAGGCTGGGGTGCAAGAAACTGCAAGGGATCACAGGACGTCTGGTTTTCAACCTGAATGACTCTGAAAGGTCAAGTGCCTGTTTGATTTTGGCTGCTGTTTTGCCTAATGAGATGAGACCTGACAAGAAATATGGGGGGCACATGACCCCCTGGAAGAAAAGATCTCTTGCAGAGCCCATCCCAAATCCTCTGTGCCTTGTACAAAGGGAAGGCATAGCCCAGTGCAGCAGATAGCAACCCTGCCTACTGAGAGCAGAAGTGTGAGTTGAAGGGCTGTGTTCAAACAGATTTTCATAGCTTCCTTTGATGGATGAGTGGCCATAATTGACACCTTTTAACCTAAACAACAGGGTAGAGACCAAGCAGCAAAGCCTTCTCCTGTCTCAGTGCAGAAAATGCATTGTGTCGCTGCTTCTTCCCTGCAGAAACAAGGCACCAGACCATCTTTTGGCACTGGTCATCAGTCACATGTAGGGGACACTTTCCCCCAGCCAGGAGGATGAGATTTGCAGGCTTTGCTACTTGTCTGACATCTGCTAGACCCGTGCCTTGTCCTGCTTGTGTGGGAATGCTTCTGGTAAAGGACTACTGCAAGCTTGCATAAGGCATTCAAAGCTAATGCAGGCAGCATTCAGCCCTTCTTAAGGACTAGACTGCTTGCAAAGCAAATCTGAAAAATATTTCCAAGTCTATATTGCTTTGATGATTTTAAATGTTCTTGGATTTTAGACAATAAACATAAGGTACCTCTGTTCTTGTCAGTAGTTTAAAAATGGCCTGTCTCCAAGGTTTACTGGTTAAAATTATAGCCTTTGGCTATCAGAAAATAAATAGAAATTGAAAAGGGAAAATTATTTATGAAATATTTATACCGTACTACTACTTCATCCATACGTTCAAGAAAAAAAAGTCAGTGTCTGTTTCCTTAAATATTCTTCCTCTGTAACTCACAGCTTTTAGCTTTCTGAAACTGCAATTAACAACCTCAATGCTTACATTCTGGTGAACAGCTCTCCCCATCCCTCCCAGCCCCACTTGTGAGAAATGTCTCTGTACTTACTTTTGTTTTTTGGGGATCTTGATATTTTCCGGTCTGTTTTTTTTGGTTATTTCCTTTCCATTCTTTAACCATTTGAATCTGAGCGCAGGGTACTCTGAAGTGGTTTCACACCTTAGCACTAGCTTCTGACCCACAGCAGCCTCTTGGTTTTTCATTTCCTTCAATTTGGGAGGCACCGCTAAAGAAATAAAAGAATGTGCTGGTGATTAGGCTATCCTCAGAAGGGAAAACAGTACTAACTCAAGTTGAGCTAGGCAAGCTGCAGAGGGCAAATCCCCAACCAGTCTAGCAATGCTTCCACACCAAAACCTGAAAAATAAGGATCGTTTGTGTGTTATGTATATCATCCTTAAAGCATAAAAGCACATTTAATGACAGCCTAGTTTGGCCCTTTGGAGTCCTCCCACATGAGTCTTACAACCTGCAAGCCATACACAGCCTTAGCGATAACTGAAGTGCTGCTTCAGAATACAGCATGAAGCACTAACACTCAATTGATCATGTGCACCTAGACACAAGACAGCATGCTGCGGCAGGCAGCCTTGGTAGGCAATACAGAAAGGGAAAGGGAGGGTGTCTTGCTGCTTTGTTTATTTCAGCTGCTACAAGTGAGTGGCTACCCAAAGGCTCCAGGTGCAACTGATGTGACAGGGAGCTAAAAGCATAAATATAAGCTCGACAGCTTCCCTAATCTGAGGGAAAGGCTTTTGCTCCAGCCAAACATTATAACCCACATTATACACCTACCTCAAACCTCAGCTTGGCCATATCCTTTCCCTGAGGCAAGAGACAACGGGCTTGGAAGCCCATCAAGAGAATCAATATCAATTAAGGGTATTTTGGACCCAGAAGGGGACACTGCATTGAAAATGCTCAGCCAATGGCTCCCACACACTGAAGGGATCCAGCTGATGCATCTCAGTTTCTACTATGTTGTAGCACTAGTGTTTCTTGTGTGGGTATATCTCAAACCGTTTAGGGCTTTCTAAGTTAAAGACCTCTAATATTTCACAACCAGTACTGATCTTTGAGTGCAGGCTTCACAAGAAGATGCAGTCCCTCTGTGAGACACCACGCTTCATTTGGTCCTGTGGGTTACCTGTAAACCAGCCTCTACTGTGCTCCAGTATTGGGTTAAAATTCCCAGTTTAACCTTACTTCCCCTGGGGCTTAAGATAACACCTTTACCACACAACCGGGGAGGGCTAATATGGGGAGCTACAGCTGGTCAGCTGATGGGTGATAGCTTCTAAGTCCATCCTGGCTCAGCTGTGCCCTGTTGTTGGTCTGTACCTCTGGGGAGCCAGTATTCCCATGCAGCATCTCTAGCCGCAGTGTGTTCTGTTTCTTGAACAGCTGTAATATTGTCCAAGGAAACAAATGGCCGGCATGGCCAAATGATTCTCCATAACATGCAGATTATGAGTGTTCATCAGGACACCAACAGGTCTCCAGTATGGTCCTGTACAAGAAAATGTTTTAACAACCTGGAACACGCTTGATTGTGTTTTGATATCTGTTGTTTGTGTGTTTGTGGAGACTTGCTGATGCCAATTGCTCTTAATCATTATTCCAATCAGACAAAAACCAAGCAGCACAATCATGACCGTAATTATGAGAGGCGTGTATAAAGAACTGGATACACACGTCTGATAAGCAGTTGCCTGCTGCAGAGAGCAGCATGGCCTGTCCCACATGTGAGGCAACCTTCCTGATCCCAGGAAAGCCCAGGGAAACCAGGGAAAGCCTGATTTTCCTGGAAAGTGAGCCAGGAGCAGAGCAGCATAAACAACGGTGGTTGGGAAAATGTGGTCTGAAGTGAAAGAGCAAATGAGGTGGTGCCTCCTGGGCCACCAGCAGAAGACAGGATAAGGACAGAGCAGCCTTCAATAATTAAAAAACTTCTGATTAAGAGGAAGGTGATGACTTTTTCCATGCATTTCTGCTGGTGTGGAAAACAAGTCCCTGGCAGGAAGTCTTAGGCTAGACATCAGCAAAATGTCTGAGAGGGTGACCTTCTCCGGGGAGGGCGTCCGTGGAGGTTTTACATATGGGGTAGGCACATGTGTCAGGGTGGCACTGGGACAGGTCAGGTAAGGCCCAGGATTTCATTACCAGAAAGAAATCTCCCCCAAAATGTCTTCTCATATGTTTGCTTCCATTTTCCGCCGCCCCAGGATAATTTTGGAAATTCCAGTGTGTTCCCAAAATGCTACCAAAACAATTTTTTTATTTCTAAAAAACAAATGTCCACATACCATTCTGAAAACAATATGTTTAAATATATATACTTTTATGAGTGTGTGTGTGTGCATTTGTATATATACATACGTTTACATAAGCACACATGTGTAAATATTCAGGTATTTACCCAAAAGAGCGAAAGCGTTTTGAAAAATATCAATCTTCAAATTTTCCAACAAAAATAATTAGCATTAACAGCCTTACTACTGAGGTTTGTGCTTATAGTTTCATTCTGTCATTAAAGAGTTAAGGTTATAGTCTTTTGTCACTATGTAAGAAAAGGAGCTGCAGAGGTGTGAAATAAAAAGGCAATATTCCTTATTTTACCATATTTCACTTATTATAGTCCTACTACATATCTTGCATAAATTAAGAGAATAACCACAACTGCTAGGATCAAAATTTTTGTGCTTAAGACTTCCTGTCAACGTAGTAGTGGGAAACTGGGAATAAAAGGGAGATGCCATTTTGTTCCTGAATTTTATTTTAATTCAATATTATCTGTTCAAAATGACTTGCAGATTTTTTCCTCCATCAGAACTGTCAATGAAAAAAAAAAAGTGTTAAATTAATATGCTCAACTCTTGCCATAATTCAGGAGTTACCAGGAAACATAAAAGAGGATTTAATCAATGGCAGTGACCCTCACTAATTCACAGTAACTCACTGTCCAAGTGTGCAGGCTCTCCAGGGAAAGCAGTAAAAGCCGTTCACAGACATGACAGAAAAGAAATTGTTTCTTCTTTTTTTTTTCTCCTTTTCATTTACACTATGTTTGTTTCCTTTCAGCTGCAGTTTTGCAAAAGTTAATCGGACCTGCCAGGCATATGAGAAAGCTCACGCTGATAAAACTACAGCATTGTGTGTTTGGATCAAGATCAGCTACAGCTTCCAGTGCTGCAAGAGGTAGCTGACTTTCATCACAGTCTCTGCCAATTTCTCCAGTGCTGGTAAGACAGGACCTTGTCTGAGGGGTAAAAATGCTTTTAAAGGAGGCGAAAATGCTTATGATGCTAACGAGACATTACTCCCCGACACCTCCCTCCCCTGGCCTCTCTACTCCTTCCCCCTTTGTCCCCATGGCATCTCCTGCCAGCTTGGCTCCTTTCCGCAGCTCCTTGCTGTGCCTGTCACGCAGCACCGCTCCTGCCACCAGCGAGGCCTCTGCCCACCAGCGAGGCCTCTGCCCACCGCTCCGGGTGAGGCTTGCTGCTGCTGGCAGGAACGAGGGAGAAAGGGCAAAGAAAACACTTTCTGCATCTCCTACGCATGGATGGAAGTTGAGGTGCCCTCTGGGATAGCATGACTCGGTCAAAATGTATTGTGAAGATGGGAAGGAGCCTCGCAGCGTTTCCTGGGGGTCACGTTTTGGGCAGTGCTGTTGCGAGCAGCAGAGCCCTTACACATGCCATTCATCACAGAATGACAAGGGCCAGGTAGCAAAGAAAACAGACAAAGCCCGAAGAGAAACAGCGGAAACTAAGCATGGAAGCACCCCGAAAGCGGCGCTGTTTGAATGAAAGGTGTGTTGGGATCCATTTTATCTGTATTCCTCGTGCCGAAACCCAGGAGGGCCTCACATTTTAAGAGTCAATTAGACACACAGAAAGGCACCCATGTTTGACCCCCAGCTTTTCACACTCCCCGGTCAGAACCTCTCTTTGTCACCCACGGACCTCCCCTGGTTTAACAGACTTTCTAAGAAAGCAACAGGGATGATAAGAGTGAGAAAGGGCTGTCACACTGTTGATGAGCCCTCACAAAGCGGCAGCGCACTTGTGTCAGCAAAAGTCCTGCACTGTTGGAAGCGTTTAACAGGCAAAAGCACGTAAGGTGTTAGATCTCTGCTTACTAAGATGGCTTGGATATCTGTCATTTTGTTAGCAATTTTTTTCAGAAATGTACGTCTGCTGGCCTGCATAATATCATTGCAGTTAAGGAACATGCATTTCCATATTCTCTCTGGAAAAGACCCACTGATAATGTATGACTGGAGATAACTTCTCTCTGGACTTCAGTGAGTTTGGCAAAGCACAGCAATCTCCTCACCCTCAGTGTTTGATTGTATAGTTAATCTGCATGGAAGCTCAACACATTGAACAAATTAAACAGGAAACCTGCAAAATATTATCACACAACTACACGCTTTCAGCTGAAATTCCATGAGGGGTTTGGTTTTCCCCCCCNAGCACAGGAATGTATTAGGCATGCTTGCCAGTAGGCACATGTGCACAGTTTGCTGTGCAAAATTGTGACCAACAGCTTGGTGAGTGGTAATAGAAGCCACAAGAATAACACCAATTGCCTTGGCCTCAGACTTGCTTTTTTTGCAGCATAATGCTCAAGGCAGGGCAGTAATGAAAGACAAATTATATTATTTCCAAAAAGCATTCTCCCCTTGCATATGAGATTGTAATCAAGCTCAGGTTTATCATCAGCAGGCCAAATTTTCTAAAGCCTTTGGTATAAACCATACAAGCTACGCTTTAAAATGTATACTGCTCCTGCTTAGACAACTAAAAAAAAAGCCACCCCAAAGTTCTGTTGTTTTCTGTTGGTTTTAATCCTCCTATTATTCTCTCGGGAACATTTGGATTCTGAACACTTTCCAAAATCTGGCTATTTCCTTCCAGCATGCTGAGTCTCTGTGCAGATTACCTACATGATAAAACACTGCAGGTAAGGATAGCAGATAATCCCACAAAAACAGCTCTCCAAAATACCAGAGTAACTGAACACGAGCTGAGAGACTGGAAAACCAAACAAATCATTTACCTACTTAAATGGGAATTTCTCATTTCTGAACTCTTTTGAAAATACTCCCAGATACATTTCGGCTTCTGGATCTCGGTATGATTTGAATACTTATGTCTGTGTAGAAGAGCAAAAGGAAAAATGCAAACCTGACATTTGTCTTGAGCACTGCATGTAAAACCAAGATCCACAGAATCTCATTGTTCCTAGTGATGTTAAAAGGAAATTTTTCCAGACATTTTAGATGTTGTAAAGGCCAAAAGAAAGGGGAATGCCACAGGAATGGCTAGCAACATGGTCAGGAGCCAAGAAACAGAGCAATAGGGAGGGATATAGCACTACAGCCATGTTCTTTCAACACTGGACCAGCGAGGAACCAGCAAATGCCACTATAAATCAGAGTAACTACTCTCCCCCCCAAAAGCTAATCACAAAGCCAACTGCAACTCTGATTACCCTGACTGGGAACTGCTCATCTCATGCTGTGGAGTGTTTGAGTCTAAACTCAGTGAGCCTGACAGGTGTAGGTATGACGGTGCTGAAGGCTCACTTGGTTCTTTCAAAGTAATGGTGCACCCAACAAACTCATAGATCTCCACCTGAAGTACTTGTTTATTCATGGTGAGATGCTTTCAAGTACATGGTATGTTATGCCAGTGTTCATGGATATTTACCCCTAGCCATGAAGCTGCTCTCTGAGCTTGCATTACTCTTCTTTTCGTTCTCCCTGTCAGAACCCCAGTAAACCCTTCCAATGAGAGTATCAAGGGGCCAACTCACAACGTAACCTTTGGAAGGCAGATTTTCAACAGGACACTGAAAATGGACATATGGAAGAAGTACTATGCAAATGGAGAAGGCCTTACTACTCCCCCCTCCACTCTACAAGTAAAAAGCATCTCCAGTGGAGCCAGAAAAAGGATGGTAGTGACAAACTAGCATGTCTAGAAGTATCATGTCCGCAAGGGAAAGCCTGAGAGCGCCCATTTATTCAGTGTAACAAGATCATGCCAGGCTGTCCAGCCTCCTGCAGTCACTCAAGATATCAGTTTCTGAGCTTAGACCTCCTCAGACACAGCGAACTGCATTTAAAGATAGCAAAATGTAGGCTTCACAAGAGAAGCTGGGTGTGAGCAAGTGTCTAACCTAAAGATTACAATTTAAAGGTCAACACCTAATTTATTTACTGATGATTGTGTCTGCAGGAACACACCGCCTGATTGCATTAGATACTCTCTCCTCTGGTTCATAATGCTTCAGCTGACTCCAACTGGCTGCATCCCTGACAAACTTTGATGATCCTGTTAGACACTGTCAATACAAAAACCTGATCATACAGACTGAAAATGTGGGGACAGCGTAAAATAAATATACTTGATATCCAATAAGTGATTCAGGGACAACTGCTCATAAAGTCGATATAAAAATCTGCAGGCCCATATTTTACATACCTAAGTGCATAAAGGTAGATTCCAGAATCTTTATTTGAGCACTAAAATGAAAGCAATCCAATGCACAGAAATGCTATGCAGGCATAAATCCCCTGGACTTCAAGGGGACTTCCAAGTACTCAGTGATATTTTTTTTACATGAAGCCACTTTTGATTTAGGAGCTGAATTTCAGGACTGCACATTAAAAAAGTTTGTGTCAAGTTGTGTGCCTTGAAGTCAGATGAGGGGAGGAAGCATGGCTTGCTGCATCATACATATGTCTCTTTCTCTTCTGTGCTCTCCAGTGTAAGTATTTTCATCACTTATCTCTATCTTTGCTTGAAAAAAGGCATGCAGTAAGTCACCAGAGACTAGTGCAACCGAGAGAACCACCTAAAAGCAAAGGCTGTGACTGCACTGTTAACTTGGCTGGGTCTCAGGCTATGCCTTATGGCCGGACTTGGGAGGTTCACCAGATCACTGGGCTGAGGCACACAAAACTTAAACTTTGGGTCTCAGCTGTGGTAGATGTGTAGCCATGTTGGTGTGCCCTAAGATCTTGCTGGGAAGAATAAAAACAAATGGAGAAAAAAAAGGCAAGGAAGGAAAGATGAGCAACACAATGATATTCTCCTTTGGTATAATTTCAGAGGTTATTCCTCTGGATTATTGATGAAAATCCAGTTCTTGTGTAACTCCCTTTTTTCCTCTTTTTGGTAGAATTGACTTTTTTTTTTACACCTTCCTTAGAGCTTTAGCCTTTCAGTCTGAGGGCTCAAAAGTGCTGCAGCCATCTCCTCCTCTCCCTCTCACATTTCGTGTTCTCTGGCACACTCCTGCATTTGCCATCATCAGAAAACACAGAGACTTCTGTGTGTCAAATCTTGTAAGCTTTTCAAATCCTATGCACTATCTTGTATTTTATAACTCTTGTTTCCATCTCCTCTGGTCTCAGTTGCTTCTTCACCCTCTCAGCATTTCTCCATCATACTCTTTCCCTTCACACTGTTCCAACAAAGCTGGGATGCTCACATACAAAGGATATGAGGGATTGCCTTCCCTTGATCCTAATCATGGAGAGGCCCGTTTTTTCTTCTGGCTTACACTGTTTCCTTGGTTTTGTAGCATTTTCTGATTCTGCAATAGTTCCACTTCACAGGCAAAAGTGTACCATGCATCCACCAATAAACTGCCCAGTGCGGATCTATCCATGGCAGGTCTTCATACTCCTCAAAATCTTCCTCACCCTCTTGAGGTTATGCAAGCCTTAAAACAAAGAATAACAACACATATCCAGCAACATTGCCAGCACACTTCTAGGTGCCTGGTCAGAGGTCTTCCTAATTAAGCATGCCAAATTGCTCCTACTCCTAGTGAGAGCTCAGTCATATCTGTATAGAAGCAACAGTCTGCCACATTAGTGTATGATGCAGAATTCAAATAACATCAGACAATGTTGTAGTCACAGGATTCACATAAATTTCCCTGTTATTAAAACAATTCTCCGTGTTGAACAAGAAAACCAGAAGGACCTGCTGCCCACATGGATGCCTTACTAACAAATGATACAACATGGGGAATAGGGAGTGAAATTCAGTGGAAATGGTGGTCAGAAGGCGATTCTCAGACTGTGGGATGCAGGGTACCTCAACAGGTGACTGCTAACCACCTCATCCTGCATGGGTTCACAGAGCTAGAGTCACTGCCACCACCAACAAGGATACCTGGGAATCTGAGTTTGGGGATATAACCACTGGAAAGAATAATTAGTGAGTACACAGAAAAACCCAAAACAGGATTTACCAAAACAACTACCTCTCCAAAAGTCCCAGAAAATCTCCCTCTCACAAAGTTTACACAGGGCCCACCACTTTTCACAAAGTAGATAAGAAAATTTCTGGGCAGCCCCAGGCAGAATTGGCAGTTTAGGGTGTTCATTTGTCTGCTAACGGTCCTCCCCACAATGAACCACTCACCCATGCTGAAATTTTGGGATGGGAAGGTGGAAAACCTGAACTGAAACCTGTCTGATGGCTTGTTTGACATGAACAAAATCAAAATCAAAACGTAGAAATGAATTTGGAGAAAACAAGATTAACTGGAGCATCAAAAGGAAGAAGTTGCTGTTGCATTACAGGCTGCATAAAGTATTTAGACCTGTGTGAATAACGTCAAAACTTTCAAGGCATTGATTTGCTAATGTATAAGTCAAACTTAACACTATTGGTATTGGCTCCTCATTCACCACTTTCCTTCCCCTCCTCTCCTTTAAATCCTTTGTCGTCAGCTCTCCTAGCAATACTCTCTTTCTGGGATTTATGTGGGTGTTCAGCACAGGCTGTGCAAGGACACAGGCCTACAAAAATGTCTGCGCTCAAAGACTGCAGAAGGAAACCTGTGCAAGGCAAGGGCAGGCCTTCCACTGCGACCCCGAAGTGGGGTCTGTCCCCACGCAGACTTAACCAGAGTTGCCCCTAAATTTTTTATTAGTCATTTTCTTCTGGTGCTGATCACAGACAGAGCAGAGCATGTGCCAGACCCATAACAGCTGCGTAACACCTGAAAGAGCAATACCCCCGCCCCTGCCTGCCAAAATCTCCACCAGGTAGAAAATGTCGGAGCTGTTGCTGGTGGAGCATGCTATGCCTCCACTCCTAAGCCAATTCAGAAGATGGCTGCTTTCATACCTATGTGCTAAGGGGAAAATCAACATGGTCTGACAGTGCCAGAAGGGTGACACTCCCACAGCAAAAGGATATGCTTTTCCCCAGGGACACAGCACAACTAGTCCTGGCCCCTTCAGCTGACTGAGGTGGCCATCACTTGGAAACATCTGCTAACAAAATCTTCCCTTTTTTACAAGAAGGTGTGCAAACAGCTTAGCCCATGAGACCGAAAGCCACTTGACTCATTTCAGGAACTGAGAATCTGGATACACCTGGGCATTGCACACAAATCATCAGCTCAGACCCAGCTCAGCTAAAATCTAAACATGGCACTTAACATTATGGGCTTGCACAGTATGCAGAGAGGATCTCATCATATACCCTTCAGTATAATTTACTTCCAACATATACTGAACCCCACATTTATACTCTGCAGCTATGGCAAAACAGAAGGGGAAACTTCAGTGAAAAGGAAATGTTTATGTCACACCTGTTTGAAAATATGCGCAGGCTATCTTCAGACAAATGAAAAATTAAACAAAATTCTTAAGAATAAATATTGCTAAGTACCTGCAATCAGGAACAGCTTGCAAAAAGATCTAATTAGAAGCATCTCCCCTGGTTAAATTATTATACAAGATTGCACAGCCTTTTAAAGGTCAACCTCCAAAAAATCCATAACCACATGATCAGTAAAGCGTTTAGAAACATGCCACGGTCCAGCAGTCACTGGAGGAGGGACAGGAACACTTTATGCAACTCTGAGATGGTTTCTGGACTGCGGGCAAAAGTTCAAAAATTATGTAGGAAAACTACAAGGCCTTTTAAAAATACATTCCAGATGATCCACAAGTGGTGGAATTGCATACCAGGAAACCTGTGTGAATGCTAACTAGTGGGCCACACAGGAGTGGGATCATCACACAAATACAGAACACTCTGAAATAGATCTCCAGGCCATCAAGTCCAGCCTGGAGCTCCTGGGCCATAATGATCAAGCCCATCCTGCCAGGTGTTTATGTAACCTTTTGTCAAAATCCCTCAATGGCCTTAAATCTATGACTGTGAAAAAGACTATAACATGTATTAAACAGTTAGTAATTATTTAACATCCTACATATCTAACCATTGTGATTGTGGCCACCAGTTTCTATTGTCAGGGAGGAATTACGGCTTTTATTGTAGGAAGGTGATATTCTTCATGTAGAAGCCACAGGCAGACCTTCCAGAGCCACTCAAATATATATAAAGTGTGGTAAGTAATGTGCATAATTTACCAAATCTTATGCCCCAATCTCGGCTCTCCATTAACAGAACAGAAACTACATTGTAAAGTTTAGCTAAAAAGGAGTTGGAGAATAAACACATAAATTCTGAACAGGCTGCCAGTAAAAAGAATAAAGACATGGTAAATCAAGTAAACCTCCCTTCCCCCACTTCTTTTAAACTTCCAAATGGTTTTTGTGTGTCACAGTTTTGGATAAAATCACAGCCTGAAAATTGATTATATCAAGTGTGCAAGTATCCAGGGCTTTATATGCTATACGATAAGAACTGAAGGCCAGCACAGTACTAAGGTAAAATTCAGGCCCTGTGAAAATAAAATGCTTTGTCATTGATTCGATACAGCTAGACTTTCACCCCAGAAGACAGAGAAATGTGCTACAGTCTTTCTAAGGGGAAAAAATAAAGTACAGACCTTATCCGTATCCAAATTTGCAGGTTTCTAAGTAAAGCATAAATCAATTTTATTTAAACCAATGCAAAGCCTCAGTGTGAACACAAACTGATTTAAAGCTGATTTATGATTAAACTCACATTAAAATCAATTCCTTAACAAATTAAGTTGAATCAACAAACTTTTGGATTAAATTAGTCCTAACAGGTCTTTCTAGAGGCAATGTTCTCTCTGCTTCAATTGAATTGATTTAAGAAACCTGACTTTAATGACAGTGACTTTGTGTGTTAACACTCATACATGTTAATATGCATTCATCATTCAGGGTAGAAAGACATCAATGTGATTATAAACCTCTGCACAAAAGGACTAGTCAGACCTTTTTGTTTCATTCTCAAGGATAATAGGCTTGTGAACAACAGCTTCATTTTGCTACTACTGAGCTGGAGATTTTTGCGTATCATCTTCTGTGATCTATCCGTTCCACATAATTTCTAGTAAAAGTTTCAGTTTGTTGTTATTTCTGCAACAGGAAACTCTTCCTTTGCTTTTAATTCCCAAACAGGACACCAACTTAAATCATGAATCACCCGGACTGTATACACATAGCATCCAGCATAAAACGTACATTTCTGCTTCTGAGAAATTACCGAAGAGCATTAGTAGAACAACTGCAAGCCAATCTGCAGCAAAGCTGTTTCCACCACAGAGTCCCCCTAGACCTCAAACCAGCTCTGTTCAGGTTTGGACAGCTGAGCTGCAAGGAAGGCAGCAATCTACACACTCCTTACTGTGCCCATAGAGTCAAAACCTCACACGGGAGTACCCTGTGACAACTCCCCAGAAAAAAGGCCAGGTGAGGAAAAGCAAGAAGGTTCCCACACGTGGTGCTGGTGTCATGCTACAGCAGCCCAGCAGATTGCTTATCTATTTCTTGCAGAGCCAGAATTAAAATAAAGGCTCCAGCCTCATCACACGTGGCCACTGTGCCCCTCTGAAGCTATCTGAAGTAAATGACTGCAAAATCCGTTAGAGGCGGCTGCTGCTCCTTGACAGACACAGGAGGGATGTTTCCCCAAGCAATAAGATGAGATGGAAGCATCAAACCAGAACCAAATCTCCCTTTAGAGAGTGTCTGCGTAGTGTTCAGACTAATTCTTATGTGTTGTCACTTTTTTCTTTCTTTTAGTAGTCTTCAAAAAAAAGCAGTCTTTCATGAACCAAACAAAACCACATTATCCTAAAAAGATGGTATCTTGTCAAGTTTCAATCTGGATTTTCATTGAAAATAGCATGTAACAGGCAGAATACATAAGTTTCTCCCCGACTGTGCTGAACCCTAGGGGGTTGCCATTCATCTCTTTTGTCTAGATTTTCTAGAAGACATGAGAAAGAAACTCCTATTACGTGGATAAATCAAAGATAAAAGCTTGATCCTAAAAAGGTTTGGGAAAACGGGGGTTTACGATGGAAACTGTTGTGCAACCTCAGCAACAGAACTGGCAGGTGTATCAGGTTTCCTGTAAGACTGAGTCCTGCAAGGTGGCATGAGTACAGAGAACAGGGCTCTCTCACAAGAAGCCCAGTGGCAGGCAGGATTCACTTCCTGGTGATGAGCAAGATGAGTCTGCTCTTTACCTAAAATGATGTATCCACACCATCTGGCTTTTCCACCTTTTTTTTAACCTCTGGCTTTTCTCTCACAGATTATTTCACTACTGCTGCCGTCATGAAGCAACATGCATATCTCTGCTTAGGAATGTCCATTTATTCTCTTTCATCATGAGCTGGGTGATGGTCTGAAGTCCATCCAGCACACCAAGGATCCTCTCCTGGGTCTCACAACACTCCCCTGTTTGGGTGTCACAACTGCCAAAATATTCCCATATTAATTACAGTCTGGGATTCTACCTACACACTGGGGAGAAGATATAACTGTGGGGAGACCCAGTAATACAGGGGCTGAAAAACCCCATGATAAATAGACAAAGAAAAGATATACCAAAGCTTCTTCCTGATGGACTAGAACCTGGTTCCAGCCATGTGTCCTACTTCCTTCTGCAAAATTTGTCCTACATTGGTAAGTACATAATAATGAAAGCTATGCAAATGAAAGCCATGAAAGATTGATGGAGGAAGCCAAGAAATAACCGCAACAGTATCAGAAAGGGATGTTCAGAAGGGATGATTTCACCACATCTGCTGAAATTTAATATCCTGAGTCCCTCTTCTGGCTGCAAAGGGAATTTTATGTAGGAAGCAACCAAGCAGGACACCATTATTGCTAAGAGAAATGGAAACAATCAAGACAAAAAAGTGCTCTGTAGACGATAAGCATATTGTTTTCACAGTATTACCTCATTCTGAATCTGTCTGTCTGCTGAGAGATGTCATAAAACCCAACATGGCTGAAGAACGTAATAATAAAAACCAACAGTGTCATTATACTGAATGTCTACTGTATTTTTCCCTTTTAATCATTGCTTCTGGAAAGAATTTAAGACACGCTTTGGACTTTTGAAGTCATTATTTCCAGGTGTGATCTTCTTTTTGCAGAGTGTTTTATCTCATGAGCTTCATGAATTTCCAATAGTACATGAGCAGACCAAGGATTAAGGAAAAACAGTATCAAAATAGTGTTTTCCTGGAGCCTCCAGAACAATTGAGCTATTTGTGATGGAGGGAGAGGAAGTGAGCACACACCGTGTGTTCAGGGAGGTGTGAAAGGGCCCAAAAGCCATTCTCATTAATAGCTCTAACATGGTTTGAGAGTGCACAGAGGAGGGTCAAAATCCAGCAAAACAACAACAAAGTGATCATCTCTGCTGGCAGTGCATGGCACCTCCATCTGCAGCCTTCACAGACCTGTCCAGGGTTGACTGAACACACACCAAACAGTGTCTAATCATGGAAGTCCAGGTTTCCATGCCAAGAAAGGCAAAAAGTGCCAGGGCCAAGTGCCCTCTTTCCCACAGTATGTTCATCCCAATCGTTCTGAGTAGATTAAAAAAACTGTAAAGTTTTTTGTTTCTCAGTGTTTCTCAGTGCTTATGAGATGGAATTGTTTTGATAGTAGTGAGGGGTTTGACACCTGTTAATCCCCATGGCTTGCTTCCCCAATCTTAAACGTAATTTAAATAATCAGAGGAAGCACTGACCTAAACAGCAAGTTTTAATCATCTTTTTCCTTTCTGTACCACATTCTTTCCCCAAAAAGGAAAAAAAAGAGAAAGATTCTCACTGGTTGCTAACTATTATGACACTTATTTGCTATTAAGCATAGCCCTTATTCTCAATTTGATAACTCAGTTTTCCAAGCTCTGAGGATATGCTATCTCTGCTCTCCATTTATTTAGACAATTGTGTAACTGAGCATACACATAACCATCCTATAAAGTCCTAGATTTTTTTTATGCTGGAAAATAATGTATTAGCTGATGTATTTGTTATTTGACTGATTATTCTGCAGAGGGATAGAGATTAAAATACAGAAAAAAAGAATTTTGACAGGACTTGCATTAGCAGAATCTGCTAGACACACGGGAGAGGAGACAAGCAGAAATTTTATTAAAACATGTTTTGAATTCACAAGCAACTGGCCCACTAAACAAAGAAGTACTAAAAGTGACTTTATGAGTCACATCTGAGTATGGCCATCATGTCCTTAAAAAAGGAGAGGCACCTCAGTTTTAGGCATGGATTGGGAGAGAAAAATGCAGGATTTTGCAGTTTTAACTCTTATTCAGCAACTTCACTTTGAAAAAATTGGTCATCACAATGAAAGAAATGAAAAACATAAAAAAAAACCCCTTCTCAATCAGCAAACCAGACGAGTCTAGCATTCAAAAAAGATCTCAGACAAAGTGACATTTCTACATTTTGGGCTTTCCATGTGGGGAAGCTAGTTCATGGGATGGGATGTGAATTTACAGAGTTTTGGTTATTTTACACCCAGTTACCTCAGGCATTGAATTTATTGACTGGAGTGGCTTACTGAATTTTAAACTGGAGTATCACGTTAGAAACCACTAAAATGAATGGTCCTTCACCCACGATAATGAGTCCAAGTGAATCAGAGAGAGGTACAGAGAGCCATTGACATCACACAGGCAGTCTGCCTAGCAGAATACTTGTACTGTATCCCTTCTTATGAGGCGTGATGTGAAATATTGTAAAACTGGATGGCTAGGCAGGGAGCTGTCCATTGGGGCTAAAAGTCAAGAAAATCACTCTAAGGCAGGCGCATGGGATGTGTGAGGACAATGAAGCTCAGTGAGAAAAGACATCACCCTTAATAGAAGCCACAGTAGACTTGTGATGGGATAGCTGCGCAGGGAGTGTTTGGGGTAGAAATGGAGAACAAGGAAGAAAAACTCAAGAGAAACTGTCAAAATCAGCATAGTTTTCTCCCTGAACCTCAAGATTCACTTCTACGCAGACCCAAAAGCCATATCAAAACATGACAAGTGCTGCATAATGTGACTACTCAACTCTCCCACATACCCCAGGTATCCTGGTTCTCGGCAGAAGTAAATTAAACTGGTGCATCCAGGTGAGGACTCCATTTTTGGCCATTCTCCTTGCAAGCTGTTGCTTGACCTTCAGCAACATTTTTGCACAGCCTAGCACTCCTCTTCCACTCCTGACACAAAGGGCTGGTCCCTGGACCCCATGGCGAGGGGTCCAGACAAGCCCCTTCATACCCCAACTGGCCACGCAATGGGTGAGTGTGGCACAGCGCAGACTGATGAACGGGGAGAGGGGCAGGCTGGGGACAGGCATGAGGAGTTAATCGGGATTCACTGAAGGTGTGCATTTTTCCTGCGCTAGTTAAATCCAATAAAACATCAAAGCGAACATGTTTGGGTGGCTTTGGTTTAATTGACTCCCAAAGCAGCTTCAACTCCAATTCACTCAGAATGGTTCATCTCTGAACAGGAATGTCCACTCCAGGGCTTCCCACAGTTGAACTCATTCACTTTAAATGTTAATATTTTGAGTGCCTTGCCTGGACCAGCTGTAGGACTGATCACCTGGAGGGTTTGCGCAGAGCAACCATTGGACTGTAAATTCACAGTTTAGCTGACTAATTTACTCTTGTAGACAAGCCATTGTTTTGACAGAAAAGCCTAATCAACTAAATCCCCTCCCTCTTAAATGCTTATTCAAAGTTGCTGTGGTTCTGCTGTGGCCCATGACATACCGCAAGGGTTCTGGCTCCACGCTCTAAAACAATTAGTCTGGGGAAATTAAATGGTGCTTTCTGTGCACCTGTGACTGGCTGCGCTCCTGTGCTTGACAGCAGTGCCTCTCCCACACCAACGCACACAGGCTGCTAGCATGGCTCCCAGGGCTGCCGTGCCCAGGCTGCACCCTCCCAAAAAACTGTCAGGGGGGATGGTGCTGTTTCTCATGAAGCCGAATGGAACCACTGGTTTGGCAAAGAAGCTGCTCGTGAGGGTCTCTGCTTAGAAGATTTATATTTTAAACAGGCAACAGCTAATATCAAGGGGGAACAGATACATTACCAGCAAGTCATTTCCAAGCAGCTAATAACTGTTTCCCTACCCACCAGATCCTAGGATGCATTTTCAGGTTTAAACGTGACGTATACATTGTAAATAGCGGAAACATCTGGGGTTTATTATAACACCACTTTGCTAGCCTTGGGCTTTGTACAACTCCCGCAGGCCATGGTTCACCCCTGACCTGCCAAACACGATTACTGTACTCAGGCAACTTCCCCTGCTCCACAGCTGCTCGCCTTTCCCTCCCCTCCGTCAATACTCATTACCGCTATCATTATGGCTACCATCCTAGAGCAGCCAATCAAAAACTTGGGTTGCCATGGTCACTGCATGGAAACAGCGTGGCTGTGCAGGCGGGGAAAAGATGATGAGGATGGCCAGTGAAGTCATTTTGCCTGCTGATCCCGGGGGAAGTAGGGCTGCACAACACCATCTGCATCGGCAGCCTTTTGCCTCCCCCCACAAGGCCACCTTCCTTCTCTGTCCCACTCATCCCACCCTTGTTGCGAGTTTGTCATGCCTCAGTTTCCCTCCTTTCCCAATCTCCAGTCTCCCACTGAGCCAGAAGTGACCCTGTCCCTCTCCCCCACTCCCCCTGCCCCCTCATCTCTCAGCTGCGTGTTGCTTCCCAAGCTCCCACCCTCCTCCCTCCTTTTCTTGCTCTCCACCAAGGATGTATCTTCACTCACTCATTTCCCACTGCTTGATGTCCAGCCCCACAAATCCCAGTCCTATCACCCCCACACTTTTCCACCACTTCTCCCCTCTTCTTGAACATGGTCCCAAGCTGACTTCTCCCTGCCTCTGTGTAACACCTCATGTGTAACACCACAGCAGCACTGCCCACTGGGGCTCTCTTGTTTCGCCTTGAAGACTCAGCTGGGGCTAGAGACTTAGCCCGGGCTAAGCAGCAAGCGGGAGGCATTTTAGGACAGTCGGTACAAGGGTAGACTGCAAAACTTCATCTGAACTAACTTGAAGTGTGAATCTAAAGTACTTTGGTTGCACTATGGTGGGGACACACCTTCAGAAATAAAGTGATCTTAATTCTGGCTGGTTTAGAGCTAGGTAAAAAAAAAAAATGCAAGTGGTGATTCAATATCGCTTAATGTATGCACTTTAAAAGCTCATTTGGATGAGCTTTCCAGGCGTCCCTGCATAAACAGGCTGCTGACCACAGGCTCTTGCCTTCCAAGCATACATAAGCAGTGCCATTACTGCCTCCAGCTGATCCTCCCTGCTGAAAGCCTGAACAAGTGGGTAGACGACCAGCGCTCAACACTGCTGTTCAGAAACACAGCAGAAAGAAAATACAACCTGTGTTTCCATCAGCTCTGTCCACCTGAGAACCAGGAGCAGACCCAGCAGCCTCCCAGCCAAGTCACGACCAGCCGCACCCCTGCTTACAGCTCACAGGAGCGTAATGCCTTTCCTACGAACCCTGTATTACAAGAAACCTCCCCAAGAGGTAACAACCATTCCAGCAGCACTACATCCATTTGCAGAGTGCTATCAAAGCTCGTCTGCCACCCCTCTTTGATTAAAGCCTATTGATCGATGTTGTATACACCCTGGCTAAGGAACAGAGAGTTCAAGTGCTGATTACAGTACTGGGGCAATACCTCTACTTTCTCCCTTCCTTGCAAAGTAAAGGCAAATTTCTGAAAATAAACATCTGAAATGTATTGCCTTTTTAAAGTTTTATTACTCAGTAGCCTGGTAAAATCCTCTGTGTTAGGAAAAATGATATGTAGCATTGTCTTTTTTTTTTTTTACTTTTTAATTTGTTAAGTTCAATCTACTGATCCATTTAAGCATCATCCTGGAATTATGCTATGGTAAAACAAATGCACATCTAGAGAGTAAATAGAATTGATTCTCTTCTGGAGTAAAAAGCCTTACTAAATGAGGTATTTAAATATAACCCCCAATCCCTCTCTGAAGAAGCACCTGGTAATTCACTTTTTGGATCAAATTGCA
This sequence comes from Balaeniceps rex, assembly GCA_013401315.1. NCBI lineage: Eukaryota > Metazoa > Chordata > Aves > Pelecaniformes > Balaenicipitidae > Balaeniceps > Balaeniceps rex. The sequence continues at coordinate 24,743 of VYZW01021884.1, forward strand.
ACTCCACAAAAACTTTATGACCTCATGTGGTCTTTCCACCCCCACATTCCTCCATAGAAACGTTATATACAGCATGCTCCAGGCAAGAGGGTTTGTTGGAAATGCGCATGGTGGTGCGGGGGAAAGAGATGTAGCAGGCACCAGGGCAGCAGCAGAGCACTGAGAGCATAAGAAATGGGCAGCTGCTTAAGGAAGGACTCCCTGAGATGCTGATAAATTCATTCCTGATCAAGTGCATATCCTCCACTCCTGCTTGAAAAATCCTCCACACCCAATATTTTCCCTTGTCAAACAGGCCCACATGCCCATCCTTCACTCCATCCTCAAGCATGTTTCAGCACTCATCCCAGTCAGACAAAAAGCTAGTCTAGCCTAGTATCCCATCTCCAGCTGTAGCTGATGGTGGGTAACAGGGAAAAGAGACAAGAAAAAAAGCAACAGTAAATCAATGGCTGTGATGAACCTTGGCCATGGTAAAGTCCTCTGGGTCAGCAAGCTACAGAGGAAGGAGGTTAACGCTGGGTCAGGTGAGATGCTCGGAAGCCTTTGTGGTGTGAAGCAGATGCACAAGCTGCCTCTCGCTCCTCTGGTGGGGCTTGGAGGTGGTGGGGAACCTTGGCTGGCTCCAGGGAGGGACCTGGCTCCAGTGAGGTGAAGCTTTCCACTGGAGCAGAGATGGCAACCCTCAGGCAGTGCTACTGGACCCACACGTACCCTGCTGATGGTCGGGAGAAGGATGTGCAAACACTGTGAGGGTAATCCTGTCTTACGGTTTTTATCTTATCTACTCCCTGATTATAGAGCCAGCAGTCGCCATGGTTTTGTGAATGAAAACAGCCTCACAAAAAACCTTCAGTTCTAAATACCCCAAGCTGTTGCTTATCCCTCAACTTCAAAGCAATTTATAACTCTTATTTGTGCCTGGGTTCTTTGGGATTGATCTGAAATGGACTGGGTTTTGCCATGAAACTTATAGCAAGAAACATCATGAAACATGCCTTGAATCAAGGCAATCCCAAGGCCACTTGGTATTTCTTTAATTTGTCAAGGGAGCTGTTAAGCAACTGCAGCTTAAAAAAAAATTCAAAGGGAACTCACTATTCTGGACCTTTCAACACTTCCCTGCTGTGAACCATGGTGGGGAGATTTCTGCTCTTCCATGAAAAGCTTGCTTCCCAACACTATCAAAAGAATATGCATTTGTTTCTTTCTAAAACATTAATGCAGAATTAAAAGGGTTATTTGGGAAAATGCACTGGTTTCTCACAGTGGCTTTCAGTTCTTGTCTTTAAGGATAGCAGTGTTTTCCAAACTTGTGCCATCCAGCTGTTGGCATATTTCACAGGACCACTCCCTGAGGGGATCTTTCCAGGAGCTCCAGCATTTTATGGAACCACGAGTTAAAAATGGCTTAGAAAAAAAGCCTTTTCTTTTCTTGACACTTCCCCATCAGAGAAGTTTTCTGATGTAATATAACTCTAGGAGGTCTTGAACACTTCAAAATTAACTCCTCTCTTGCTGCAGTTGTGATGGACCAGAGTGTAATGTGTGTGCACAAGTCTGCATGTATATTTGCACTAATACTGCTCTAGCATGAAGCATGACTCTAGGGGAAAAAAAAAGAGTTTGCAGTTTGCCTTCTCTTTGCAAAAGCTAAGCAGATGAGAGTAGAATGAGAAACAGCTATCACTTTGCTGATGTAGAGAGGATAAGACGAAAAAGATGCCGAAACACCTCCAAATGTACAAACACCTCATTTCACAGGTCAGCTGAGTTATACATTAACCTTGTCAGCAAACATTAGGTATTTAATTTAATGATCTTTCTCGTCCTGCCGTCTCTAGGCCAGCAGACATGATACAGTGCATCATTTCAATTTCTTCCAAATACTGTTTTTGCAGGACAGAATTCCATTTGTTATTCTCAGTTTAAACAACTTGCAGCGTCATTAATCGTATTTTCACTTGGCTCTTTTGGGACTCGCCAAAGGACACCCAAGATGGCCTGCTCACAGTTTAAAATACATGGGTACCCATGTAGGCTGAGAGAAGAGGAAACCTAACTGTAGGCATGGTATCTTCACCTTTCACACAGCCCAGGTAGTTCCATTTACGAGAGTGCTTAGGCAAGTGCTCAAGTTTAAGTCTGCAAATAGTCCCAGTGATGTTCAAGGAGTTTCATGCATTCCTGACAGGTCAACTTGCTTGTAAGTAAGCTGGAAGATCAGGTTCCTTTCAGGGCCTAACTGTGCACAGGACAGGGAGATACATAGACACGGTGACCCCAGAACTGCCTGCAATGGGTAGGAGGGATTGGATCCACTGCTCCATCTATGAGCTAAGGTCCCCTCTCAACTGCACAGGTGATTTTGCTACACCTGGCACCCAGTCTTTGTCTTGCTCATGGCTTTTTCCCCGAAGTCTGTGATGAAAGCTTCTCTTCCTCTGGGGATTTGGCTGAAAATCACCAGCAGCAACTTTTATTCTTCCCTGTTCTGCGCATGCAGGTTCCTGGGACACGTTTAGGGAAAACTGCCTACACTGAAGCAAGTTAGCATCACAGTCCATTCTTTGCCACTCATGCACACAGTATAAGGGTCCTCCAAAGTAGACTTGGGTTTTTACAGCTCAGAAATAGATGGAAACATCTTGGGCTGCCTCAAGATCCTTCTTCTGATGCCCCTGGACAGCACAAAGTGTCTAAACCTCCTGGCACTGTGGAAAGGAAAGCAGCACTTCAAACTAAATGATATTATAAATGAGAGCAATTTCTGGGCTACTTCATTTCATGGTGGAGATGTCAGAGCACGAGCAGACTCTCCAGTACCAAAGCACTGAACAGCCTTTCGTACTGGAGAGACTCTGGTGAAAATTTATGGTTTGGCATCCCCAGGTATAAGCATTTTGGATAAGTATGCAGAGGCCATACACTGTGTGACAGAAGACAAGGCTCCCAAACACTTTTTTTTTTAATGCAAGCATTTGAAGAGCTTGCAAAATGAAGTATTTTCACATGTCCTCCTGCCATTTCATCTCATTGGCATGCTGTTTCCCTCTTGCCAGTGCCATGGAGGTACCTTCAGGCAAGCTCACTGTGGCAGCCAGCACTCAGCACAACTCATCACAGGGGCAGAGTCTGACCTTTTGGGAAACAGGCACCAAAGACTCAGACTACAGAGCCTGGATAGAAAAAGAGCTATCTAGACCTGGCAGCTTACTTCAGCTTTGATGGCACTTGCATACAAAGTCAACTTGAGGGAAAGCCATGGAAGCCTAGAGTGAACCACAAGAAGCATTTAAAAATCCACCCTGGGACTAAGCCATCCTCAGCTATCTTTGGTGCCCTGGGAATCTCTTTTCAGCACCTCCCCTGAAGATGAAGAAATGTCACTGCCAGCAGCTGTGCAATTATTTCCATACCTTTAAAATAAAATGCCTACATGAAGCTACTGCTCTCTCAACAGCTCTTAGAAATTACATTCTCTCGCTTGCTCTTTCTTGTGGACAGCAGTGAAGATGACATCCCCTTAACACCAAGCTCTGCCTTCATCCTGCTGTCAGGTACAGCTCACACTGCAGCCAAAGAACCAGTTCCCCTCATGCACCCTGCCTGGAAACTGGAGGCAGCCTGGTTAATTCCAACAGCTTCGACCAGTCAGGTGTGAGCTGGAGAAGGGATGAGGGCAGACAGCACTTTGGGGATGGGAGCAATGACACCAGCAGCTGAGACCAGTTGGTTCTGGCATTTGTGGAACTGACATGAGCCTCAAGAGAGACCTTTCAGCTAGAATGAGTGCTGACCATTTTGTGATAGGATGGGCACTAACCCTACAAAGAGACTCCTCACCCAGATGGTCTTCACTGTAGGAGTGAGGACAGAATGGGGTGAGAGACACCCTCACTCAGAGATGGAAGAAATAATCAAGACATTGCAATGCCAAATAACATAGGAGTGGGCCTGAGTTAAAAGGATAGTTATCTCTTTTAAATCCCCCCCCCCCCC
>VYZW01021884.1:39449-74189 GCA_013401315.1 Balaeniceps rex
CTTCCTGCGGGGTTAGCGGCGATGCCGCCCCCCCGGCGGCGGCGGCGCTGAGGGGAAGGGGGATTTGCAACGCCAGCGTGCACTCCGGCACCTGGTACTTTGCAAGGGGATCATGCCCCCGGGGAGGTCGCGCTTACAGTCCATATTCTCAGTGTGGGTCCATTCCTGCTTTTGTAGCCTCTGGCGGGGCTGATCCCAGAGCTACCAGTTCTCACAGCTGAGACTTGGTCTGGGAAAACGTTGCTGCAGTTCACAGGCGAAACTGCACCCGATACGGCCATAGGCAGGACGGCTTTAAAGTAACTGTGTAAATGCACCAAACTGAACTCCACCGTCATCCGGAAAACGTCAAGAATCTGTCTATATAGCTGCTCAGCTAACCTGAGCCATATTCCCTGCCGGTGCAGATAACCATTATCTGTAGGAGATGCACTTACACCATTAGGTGGGAAACACAATACTCTGAGAAGTTACAGAAAAGATCTGTACAAACTACTTGAAATGTCGCGATGGAAGGTTTTCCCTGTATGCTTGGAAAGGTCATGCAACGTGGAAAAACAGATAGGACCAGAGCCTAAAACTAGGATTGCTACTTAACAGTTCTCAGTGATCTCCTCCTTCTCTTGAGGAAACTATTCTGCATGTCCCTTAGGCTGCAAAAACATTTACAGTGATCGCCATGCACAAAAGATGCTACAGAATTGTTTTTCAGTATTGTTTGATAGAAAACATTCAAAAAACCTTCCTGAGTCAGGCCCAAAAAAGACAAAACACTCTAAACTCAACATACGCTGAGTTCCCCATCTTCTGTGGCTGAAAGTTTTAGGGCTCAATTTTAGGGTTCATTTTTTTTCAAGATACTTTCCTGGAGCAAGAAGCTGTTGAAGAAAGCAGTGCTTCACCAGTGATACTGGGTTTTCAAGCATGTGGACTTTGAAACAAACAGAAAAAACCCAATGCTCATCTAAGTTCCGTCTCTATGGTAAAATAAGAAGAGCGAACAACATCGACCGAAAAACAATAAGGCAAAAAAAATAGACTTCCTAAGTGGCCTGGCAATACAGCATCAGTGAACAAATCAAACGATGGGGGGTGGGCAGGAAGACACAGGTACAATTCTCGACACGAAAAGTTACAGAAGATGGCTGCTGCACGATGCGTTTGAACAACATTTTGGATATCTCGGTACACGGCGTTATAACATCCTTTCTCAAATCCGCCGAACCGAAAATGAGGGAATAAGCCCCAGGCAGGGCGGGGAGAGAAAGCAACCCTCGCCGAAGAACAGCTGGCGATGGCGGGGTGGGGGTGTGCTACTGGCGGCAGTAGCTCGTTTTTTCCTTAAGGGGTCACTACTCAGCAAGGAGGGAGCCTACTCCGGCAAAATGTGAGGGACTGTGTCGGGTAACAAAGTGTACTTTTAAATAATCTCGATATGACCTGGTTTTCTGTACTCTGCAAAACCTAAATGCTCAAGGTAAACATTACCTTCACACCGTGTTCATCAGTATTAGACCGTCCTTCCAGGGAGTTATCAGCATCGAAGTGCCGAGAGCAGGAGAACACAGGACGGACCCCCACCAAAGACTCTTTCTTTTTGAGGGTGCGATACTGTGAGAAGACCCCAGGAACCCGAGGGTGCATTCAAAATGAAAGCCTAAAAATGAAATGTCAGATTCCTGACTCCCTGGCACCTTCTCTATCAGAAATGGAAAGTTTCTTGGGAAAACATACCAGAAATCTCCCCCAGAAATAAGCCTGTTATTCCCAGAAGGAAGTCTATCATTCATTTTAGACAATGTGTCACAGATCTGCAGTGGAAGGGTGTGATTTACTCCTGTGTACACTGATGAGAAAGAAGCAGGTATCGCTTATAACATGTAAGACTGTCTCTCCTCCTTTGCTGTTGCCAGCTGTGAGACTTCAACAGAGTGGGTAGCAGCTGATTTAACACCATGTTAAAACAGCTGTTTCCCCGCCTCAGTTGCAGTACTGTGGTAGAGAGTGGGCTTGTCAGAGACCGGTCAGAAAAATGTACAACAATCTTTTGAGCTGCTACAGCACAGTCCAATCTACTGATCTCAAAGCTCTTTATCAGTTCCCACATGCACAGGCCACTTTGGACTTCTTGAAATAGAGGGATACAACCATTTACATCATTTCAGTGGAGTGGGAACCACAGCTCAGACATGTTGCACAATCTCATAAAAATTACACAGCTCTTTGGGGAACCGAAGTCAAACTTTCGTGTGCATCCTGCTGTAGGACAGGTAGAGGAGAGCTGCCTGCTTGTCACCAACACACAGGTAGAGACTGTGTATGGAGCTTTTGCTCATTCATCTCCTTGCTCTCTCCATGTCAACTTCTTCAGTATAAAAATTAAGCTCTGCCCATGCCCAAACTCATCTAGCTGTTGGTAGTCTGGCTACTCTGGACCTCTGCACTTTGTGCAATTATTTACATCACGCAAAGTGAATGTAGAACACTGCTAAGTCTAATTTTTCACTCATCTAAACATCTCTGTAAAATGCAATGCAGGGCAAAGAGACAGATCGGTAAAGAAAAATAAATAAGAGTGCTCCAGAGTAACAAACAGTTGAATGAAACATCAACAATCTGATTTTCTTTTGCTTCTACGTTCAGTTTTACAACTACACTGGCCATACAAAAGGGGCTTAATTACAACTACTCTTGAGACTCCAATGCCTTACCGAGAGAGTATAGTGTTTTAAGACCTTTTTTTTCCTTACAGAAAATGTACACATTTAACAAAATCAATTCCTGAATTAATAAAGTTGATGGTTTAACCCTATTCTCAGTCTTCTCTTAAACTGAGGACCGCCAATTTCTCTGTTTCTCCATTTGGTGTTCCTTTAAAACCCATGAAGACAAGTGGGAAGACAATCTGCATAAACATCAAAACCGCTTGTTGCCACTCCACTGGCGGCAAGAAAAGAGTAAGAAACATCAGCATAAATAGAATTACGTGGTAAAGATGTATCCTAGCCATAACTGTGAATAAAACACATTCTTATCTTAAATTGGACTTGAAATTTTGTTAACAGCTAAGCACCAAGTCTTTGACATCTACTCAGCTGAGTCAGGACAACAGTAGCTTTTGTTCTACTGACATTTTGAAGATGCAAATCTTGATTACACAAAAGTATCCTAACAGCGGTTTAAAGGTCGAGCTGACAGACCAACATCTTTGGCAACAGCAGCAATCGTGACAGGTGATGACGTCCCATTAACGTCTCTTTTCAGGAAATGGCACATTTCAGAGTTGTTTGTACATGTGTCTGTATATATGTTGTTACAAACAAGACCCAATAGCCTCCAATTTGCCAACAATTTTTACGGACTCAATTCATGAAAGTTCAGGAAACTGTCACAACACAAGAAACGGATACTTTAACATTTACTGTTTCAAAACTTTTAAAATCATCTGGTCACAACTGCTAGCCCCATTAATGTGTAAAACATTGATGCTGTTCGGTGTGGGATGAATGAAAAAATATTTTTGTGTAGCTAAGGGGCATAAGCTTTATCTTCCTCAAAAATGTATCAGGCCAAAGTTTCTACAGGCTACTACACTCCTGAAAAACACCACTAGTTATAACCAAGGATATGGCCTCTGAAAATAAACTAAGTGAAAAGGCATGGAAGATGAAAATCTATTAAAAGGAATAATTTTGGCAGCTCCTGTTCGAACCCAAACTCCTCCAGTGCCAGCAGTACTGACAGCTCTCTCACTTCACCGCTGGGACTCCACTGACCAGTGTTCAGTCCACACATTGTGGTCTCATGGAAATTAATCCAAATTAATTTTTTAAGTGTATATTGAAACATCATTCAGTTTCTGGGTGGATATTCTCATTCAGGACTAAAACATTCTGGAATTAAGTTCAGACCAATTCACTTTGTAAGGTAATGAAGTCTAATCACATTAAAAGCACCTTTGATTAAAAATGCCAAAACAGAGCTTTAATGTGGTTTAACAAATTCACATTAAATGCGTGTCTGTTTTGGATCCAGATTGATTTTCCTCACTGTGGGCAAGACTTTAGTGGCCAAGCATGATAATCCCCATCATCCTGGTGCACTCACAAGGGACCAACAGGCCTTCCAAATTAGACTGGCACACTCCGGGTGTAAATCCATGGTTAATCCGTGCCCCATCACAGCCAGTACACATTCCTTACCTCTGTGGTGACACATCTCAGAAGGGAGGATGTTGGTCATGACCACTTCCAAGCCTGCACCCACATTGTCAGCACTCTCAAACTGCGCTCTGCCCGGTGGGTTTGGTAAAACTATTTGTCTCTGAGCCATTGAGCCACACAGGTACATCTATATCTTGTGCGGTCTTTTCCACCTTGAGAGTGGTGAAGTTGTGGCCTCTCTGCTTCCCTGGGACCTGCCTCCTCTGCAACAACAAGCTGGCCTGTCCTGCAGTAAGCCGACTGACAGAGCACAGGCACCAGCCTGCATTCCTGCCCTATTGCAGGAGCAAAAATGATGCTCCTGGCGGGGTGCAATTAACCAAGGTACATTATTATCCCAGTGTCCCCGACTAAATCACTTGGCTAGTCTGATGGGTCCCCAAGGGCTCCACTTCACGCTGCCTTTGCTCCACAGGGTCTGTGAAGAAAACAGATCCCCTTTGGAGTCAAGCAGTGCAGCACAACCACACTGGAGTGTGTTTTGCCTGCACTGCCACCCAAGGTTGTTACAGCCTTCTTCACGAGATTATCTCGATGGCATGCAATGTCCAACATATCTCATCTTCAAAACACCCCTGTGGCTGTGTGGCAAAGCTACTAGCCTCTTTCTTTACAGAAGGGGAAAAGGAGTTAGAACTGAGAAGTGTTTAGACCCAGCAGCTCTCAGCTTTGTAGCTCCAAACTTTTAATGATCTGGCCATCAAAATAGCATCCTGAATTAGGCACACAGGCTCCACCTTCAGAGCCTGAGGAGTGTTCAGTGCCCGATGCTGGGATTCACAACTGCCATGTCTGCTAAGCAAGAAACTACCCAAGTGTTAACAATAAAACAAGATGTCTCATTGAAACCTAGCAACTCCATGTTGCAGGGAGGTGCATTCACAGCCCCAAAGTGGAACAAAAACACCAGAAAAAAAGGAGATGATATTTGAAGATAATTGCAACAAGGATAGGCTCCCTCCCTCCTGCCTGTGCTAACAGCGCAGCATTGGAAAATGTCCTTTCCCCAAGAGGGAGAAACCTGAGCTCAGTTCCTTCATCTGTCCAAAGAGATGCAAGTGCACACCTCTCAGGAGTTAGCCAGGTTCTGAGGCACCTTGGCCAAAAATTTTGGTGAAATACTTAGGAGAGCAGGAACTGGAACTGAGACCACCCTTTCTTACACATAAGCGCTCTGATCACTACCATGTTTTCTTTGTCTCTGGCCCAGTATGTGGTGGGACAACTGCGGCTGGACCGACTAAGGGTATTCTCTCTTGTCTGAGCATACCAACAGGTCTAGCCCCATAGACAGGACATGCAGATGTACATTTTTTGTGTGGATTTCACTGAGGGCTCAGCTAAATGACCTGCTGTTAAATACAGAAACTGTTTGGATCCATTTTGTTGTTAATATACAAAATGAAGGATGAGACTTCCCCCATGCACATACCTCCCCACATGTGTATACACACACACACACACACACACACACACACACACTGGAGCTTTTGCTGCCCATGAAAATCAGTTAGATGAGCAGCAGCAAACAGAAATATATTGCATGTGGGGAGAGGAGTCTCTCTGTGGGCTTTGTCTTCTCCATAACTCTTCTTATTTAAATCCTAAGCAAAAATTAATAAATACAGTGTTAGAGAGGATGTACAGTCACTCCAGCTTTGTTTTAAGGTCTTTCATCCAGCAACATAATTAAGATGTGTCTAATTAAAGCCTGAACCAGTGGTAAGACTCCCTGCTGTGCCTTATCTGTGTAAGAAATATATATCTATAGCTAGCAAGTCTTGACTGTTTAGCTCAGGCTGTAAAAATTTATGCGATTGATTACAGTGTCCCCGGTTAAATCCTTGATTTAGTAGGCTTCATATTAAGCACAGTAGTATTTCTATGGCAACTCCTTTGCTTAAAGCCAGGCACAGACTTGGGTACCTTTCAGAAATGGGAATTGGGAAAGATTGTTCTTTCAGAAAGTTTTCATGCCCTTTCCTTTCTAAATAAGTGAAACTTTGGGTAAAATGTGTTGATATGCCATTCCTCCTATCAAAGTTTCTCAGCTGCAACCTTCACTGAGAATTTTCTATGAGTAATATGTTGTTTTCACTGAAGTTGCATACACTTCCCATCACATGCAAGAAGATAATTTTGGTAGGCTTGCCTCAAAAAGAGAAATATGGTGTGCAGGGGTATCATTTCATGCTGTGAAATAAAGATTGAAGTGAAAGGTTAAATAGGAAACTAGTCAAGTGGTAAATTAAAGCCCAGGGAAATCCAGTTATTTCAAGCTTCAAAAAATAATGTTTTGAAATTGCGTTAAATGCAGTGCACTGGTGGGTGGGGTGGAGGTGGGGTGTTACCTCCAGACAGGCCAGAGCAAAAACTGTATATTTGTGTGTTTTGATCCCTGCCAACTGTTGGGGAGGAAAATGCACCCCAAATACACCTGGGCATCCTGTAGTTATCCTAAGAACACGGCACCTGGCTTACAGACAGGAGGTGGGAGCATAAGTCTGGAAAATTGCTCTCTACGAGCCCGGTTCTTGTAATCTGCTTTAGAGGCCTGCTCCTGGCCGTTGTTAGAAAATGGATATTAAGCTGGGACTTTAGTTTGACCCAGTATGACCAGTTCTGTGTTCTTTTGCTTTGCATGCAATTTAACAAGTGCCTAAGGTTTCAGGTTAGCATGGTGCTTCATCATAATTCTAAAAGCAAGTGGTAACTTTGGTGATTTGTAAGTGAGCACTGGTTCAGAGCTGTTTATAGGAACTTGTTCCTTCTTTCCAGACGAATTACTTCCCATTTTTTCCACAAGTGTAGAGACATGGTGTGAAGTCCTGTTGCCCTATCCTTCTGACACAGTTAGGGTGACCAGACCCCCATGGTCACTGTCTCCTAATTCCTCATTTTGGGACATCAGAAATTACCGAGCTATACACCTATTAAAAGATTGCTAAGGGGAAGTTAAAACTGCATTTAAAAAAAATCTTAATTTTTCTTTTCATGACTTTGTAAAATCATGAATGAAGGTATTATGGGTTGCTTGGTGGTGGTGGGAAAATTGAATTCAGCATAAAATATCAGACAAAGGTCTAAATATGACTTTGTTTGGCAAAAGGCATGGTAAGGAAGGTAGTGAACATAGTGTGAAAGTTGAAGAAAAATCCAGAGGTCAGATCCCCGAGGGTGGAAAATTAGCATGGCTCCTTTGAAGCCTGTGGAAATAGTGATTTGCATGCCTGAAAATTTGGCCCTAATGCATCATGACTATTTCCAGATGAGCCCTAGTTTAAAACATACAGACAGTAAATAGCTTTGCTGTCTGCTGACTAATTCCTCCTTTTTTAAAGGAAGTCTGAACAGGGAGTCAATCTGGAGACCCTCAGGACTATAAGTGCTCTGATGTAATCAGGCTGGTATAACTTCCTCTGTGGATAAAACTTTTTGTGAAATACTCTTTATACAGAACTCTCCAGATCCTCAGGTCATACACACGCACGCACACTCGCACACACTCACAAAATACAAGTCAGAAGGCGCTGTGGGGCCACACAGATCCCAGTAAACACAGTACTTTAGCACACTTGAAGACCTAAATACATGTATATTTAGGGTTCTTTTGGATCACTGAAAAATTCCTACAAGCTGTGCCCTGGCTGCCAAGTTTCAGTGCTTAAAAATACAAATAACTGGGATCTGGGTACTTCCCTTTGGGGCAAAGTTTTTTAAAAACCTTCATTAATCCTACCCCTAGGGAAACAATGCGGAACTCGGTTGTCAGGGAATAAAATGTGTGGTGCCTGTGTCACTAAAGTCTTTCAAGTGGTTTTAGTTGACTCATAAAACATCCAAAACTGAGCCAAGACAGGAATCCTATTACCCTAAGTGTACTAGTCCTATACAGCTTGCTAGTAAAGCACTGAAACTTGTGGGATCACCTCACTGAGCAGAGAAAGAATGTCTTTTAATGGCGATTCCTCCTGCAAGCTTATTCATGAGTTAAAATCAACAATGAACGTGCTATTCTGCAAGCTCAGACCTTTGTCTGTTCATGATTAACCCACAGAAAGACTGCAGATATGTCAGTTATAAGGGAGAATATGAAAGTGCTATTTGATAATTGGATTGCTATGTGTAGCTCTATGCCAGCCTGTTATGCAAACCCATTTAATCCTGTAGGTTGCTCCTGAACTATTCACCACAGCTGCTGCGGAGAATTTGGTAATCTAGTCACTGTCTCAGCTATGTGGCTAGTCACCTAAATCACAAAGTTTATGTGTTGAGATGGGAAGGTAACATACCACAACCAGGGTCTGAACCTAATAATGGGACTGCCAGCGGCCACTGTTTCCAGTGCATACCGACCTCTATTCTCCGTCAAGGGGTATTAACTATTCCTTCTTTTGCCAGGTTTCATTCTGCATCAGGTAAGTGATGGTCAGCCTCCTATTAGCATTCCTTACGTCTGTCACTTTGATCGCGTGGTATCTCCAGAGAAAAAGACTCTACAGCAAAAGCAAAGAGAATACAGTCGACCAAATCCTGATGCTTTGCTAAAAGCCTGTCAGTGAAACTTGGGAGGGGTCAACAGAATGAACTATTCTGGAGTGCACCAGTAACTGATGCGTTCAAATCGAGTGGTTGTACAACAGCATTACTGGTAACAACATATTGCACAGAGAAGATATTTTTGTCACGTTTCTTCAGAAGGTATCAGTTGCCCAAGGACACTGACCAAAAAAACCAACTCCAAAGGACCTTGTGTGACTGAACAAGTAAATCGTCCAAGAAAAGATTCCCTGGGGAAAGCACACTTCCAATACAGTACATTAAGACTTATCAAAACAACACCTGCTGTTGCCTTCTCTCAAGCTACGGCAAGTAACAGAAGTCTTCTCTTTCAATATGGCCAATATGCTGCTATTGCCAATATTGCCGATATTGTCAATATCCTGTTAGCAGGCAGTGAAACAGCATGTATCCAAAATGAAATTAATTCCACGTCACAGAGACTGAACACAGGGTAAAGAAATTCAAGAAGACAATTGACTTACTTGCAAACACTAAACTCAGCTGTATGGTTTTCAGTGATGCAGGGTCATGTATGCAACAAAACAAACCAGAGGCATTCTACTCTCAGCCCATACTGCAAGGAAACTGGAAAAGAATGTGAATTGCTGTGAATGCAAAGCTCTGCGAGTGTGATGGAAAGTTGGATATTTTGCTGGATTGCCTAATAAACCTACAGAACAACTCCTCAACAGGCTGACTTGTGATGGGAAAAACGAAAGGAAAAAAATAAACAGCATAACAAAAATTCATGCAAATGTCAGGTGACTACAGCAAGGCTTTTTATGTCGTTCCATTAATACGAGCAAGAAATGGAACATGAGACAAAGGCAGGGAACAGGCAAGAAAATTGGCAGGAAAGGGACAATAGCCCCAGCACTTCCCCACTCTGTGCTAGAGTCTTGAAAAGCCAGGCTGGCTGGTGCCGCTGCACTGCCTCAGACCTCCCATTTCCCCGGGTGCAGGATGAATGGTGCTTAGCATGCCACGCTACCCTACTGGTTTCCCCATGTGCTCCTTTCAACTTCTGGAGGTAGAATTGGAGTTCTTTGGAGTCAATGGCAGGAAAAAAAATCAGGTTTTGCCTGTGATTCTGAAACACCTTGGGCTGGCCCTGGTCTGAAACCTCACTAGAGTCTCTCTGTACAGACAGACACCATCTAACAAAGTGCAAAGTAATGGATAAAGAAATGTCTTGTGTGCATGGGCTGAATTGCAGTCTGCAACGGCAGATGGTCCAGCAGGTGCATGACATGTCTACAGCAACAGGATGCAAAAGATATTAAGGAATCTGATGAAGTGTCTGATGGTCAGGGACACCTCAAGAAAATAGTAAGTCACGTTGATATGGATCCCAGTGTTCTGGCAAAAATAAGTAAGTGAGTGACTGCCCCGCATAAAGTGCTGAGAGCTAGAGGGTAAGCTGAACTAGTTTGGAGAGAGTAATGAGCTAGCAATAGTTGCTGTAGTAAAATGAAAATAGTTAAGGATCTGCAAAGCAATCAAATGCAAATGCTGTTCCCTGTGAACAACTGGGGAAGGCAGGCCTAGTTTTGAAATGGCATTTTTCCGAACTTACCGTAGTTTCTCAGGAGGGCTAACGGATTTGGCAGGCTGAAATGTGATGCAGAGAAAGAAACTCTGTGCTGTGACTTCCCTTGGGGCAGCAAAGTGAGTGCCCTAGCACCCAGGGTGACGCCACATACTGCAGCCCGAGCTGTCTGAGGATCTGGATGGGGTGGATGCGATGAGGAGACTGAGCGAAGATAAAAGTACCAACATCCCAGGGTCACCAGCAAAGAGCACACAGATGCCCTCCGTCTAACACCAGTGTTTGTCTGTGCCTGCCTGGTGGCATGTGATTAGGTCAGATGCATCTGCGTTTTTGTGTTGTTAAAAGGTGCTAGGGGTGGGGGTTCAGCATCTCTTGGTGTCTGAAATGTTTGGGGAGGAGGGTTCAGTCTCCTGTGGCTCCAGTGCACCTCTGTACAAATGCCAGATTTGCTCAAGATGGGGAGAGCTTTCCTACTCCCATGTGTTTATTGTCTTTCATTCATTTGTTTAGGGTGATATTTTCAAAACCTTTAATTGTCTGCATTTTGGACTGAAGGCTGTGGTGAAACCTCTCTTTTGCCCCTCTTCCCCTATGCTCTTTAAGAGCCCGAATATTCCTCCAGCAAATGTCCACCCTTGCATGTCCATTTCTTCCAGTTTGTCAGCTTGCTCCCTTGGCCTTAAGAGAGCAGTTTCGCTCTTCCTCATTCTGCAGAAAACCCCATTTCTCTTTCAGAGAGGAAATGCTCGCGGCTTGGAAAATGCTGAGCCAACCTCTCAACCTCAGTCTGGAAGCTGCACCCACTCACCCAACAGAAAATCTGACCCATCCTTCAGACGTTGCATGTTATGTTTACAGGCTGTGGTTACATTTAAAGCAGTTTACCTTTGTTCTTACCGAACGAAAATGTGAAGAATTTACAGACAAGTTTAAACAAAGAGGTGGGATCTGAGTCAGCTTCTTCAGTCATTGATGGTTTTACATGGTCAATTAATTACTATTAGCTCTAACATCCATGAATGCCTCCTGGTAACCACCAAGCAAATGACAGTGTTCACCTCCAAGAAATGTCATCAGTTCTTGAAAAGATTGTCAGCAGCACCGTTCCCTTGGTTTAATTGGAATAATTCCTAGCTTTTAGGGGGTTCCTATAATGACTCCTTATTGAACAGGAGTGGAAACTCAAGCATGAAGCAATGAAGCAATTTGTTCAGGAAAGCACATCAAAGACGTGGCAGAACCATAAAGATGCCAGATCTTCAAAATGTTGTTCCAGCAATCTGCAGAGCAACCATTTTACCTGAGATCTTTACTCAGGACACAAGACATTGTCTGTTTGTCACTTTCAGGCTGTGTTGCTGGTGAAGTCAGGTGGTCCCAGTCAGAGATGGGATGCAGGACACACTTGAGCTGCTCTGGCCTTTTTGCCAGGCTGCACAGGCAGGGTGCCCCACCAAGTAGCACTACACACGTAACGTAATGTAACGTAACGTAACGTAACATAACATAACATGCCACAGGCCACAGGCCACAGTTTTTTTGAGGAAGGCTGGCCACACCAATTTAACCCTAATGGGCCAGATCTATTGCTCACAGAGATCAGTGAGAGAATATTATGGGCATTGCACCACCCACAGAAAAAGCTGGAGTAGGGGCTTTATACTGTGCTGGACTAATCACATGTCACTTTCAGAAAAGTTAGTGCTCTCTGGGATAGGGGAAACAGTGAAAACAGATTCTGTTCCCTTTTCATGGACACTGATTCAAGACAGCACCAATTTGACCCCACTGGTACTAAACTCCCAGCAGTGCCTAGAGGGACAGATTCTGCCTTGGGATGACACCAGGTGACCCCCAGAGTAATGGCAATGCCAATGTATGGACTTACAGCTCTTGCTCTAGTCATTTTACTGTCTCTGAAACAGTGTCCATGGAGGTTGACCTCCACCATAATGCAAGCTATAAATGACTGTATGCACAGCAAGATGGCTCGCCCCGTCTATCCTGATCTTCACGTGCAGTCTCTCTCCCACACCCCTTCAATGCCTCTTGCTTTTCTTGGGGCTGGCTGTGGTGAAGGAAGGTACTCCAAAAGCTGAAGTTTGGGTGTTCGGGGTAAATATGAGGCCCAAAACAATTGGTAGAGCTGCAGAAAGAAAGGCGTAAAGAGATGACATAAAACTTTCAGTCCAATAGAAAAAACAAAAAATTATTTTACTGGGTCATAGTCCTTTTTGTGCTATGACTGTGTCATGGACAAAGAGGAGCAAAGTTTGGAGTGTATCCGGCAAGACTGAAAGGACATGAGAGCAGAAATGAACTACCCCAATGGAGTATTCCTGGAAACCAGCTTAGCTTAGCAGACAGGACACTGGAGTGGAGGTAAAGGGGTTGGAAGATTACAGAGGAAAAACTCTCACTGATCTTTACCAGTGCAGGGACAGGGTTTTAATGGATTATCCCCACTCAGGATGAGATCCTGAGTTTCAAATAGATAGCTCTGCACACAGCAGGGCTGATGCTCCACTGAAAAAGCAAACTCCATGGGAAACTTTTGGGAATGGAAAAGAGAAGAAAACAGAGAACATCTCTCTGCCAAACTTGTTTTGCAGCCACATTTTTTAAAAACCTGTGCAGTCCTTGCCCCTGCATCTGCTCTGGGTAAAGTGCAGAGAAGAGCAGGACAGATGGTTGAAGGCACAGCGTCTGGTGGATGTGGTGGAGTCCCATGCGCTCCACATAAGTGGAACAGAGAAGGTGATTAGGGGGAATTATTGAAGTAAGGAGCATCAGTAAACCCAAAAAGCAGTAGTTTCAGACACAACCCCTATTATTTTCAAACATGAAAAGGAGTACTTTTTCACACAACATTTAGCAAGTTACATTGTGGAACTCCTTACCACAGGACATAGTCGATGGTAAAGGTTTACATGGAGTTCAAAAA
Source organism: Balaeniceps rex (assembly GCA_013401315.1). Lineage (NCBI taxonomy): Eukaryota > Metazoa > Chordata > Aves > Pelecaniformes > Balaenicipitidae > Balaeniceps > Balaeniceps rex. The sequence continues at coordinate 52,732 of VYZW01021884.1, forward strand.
CAATCTGATAAACTCATGGACAAAAAATGATTCAGGAGCTATTAAATCTAAACTCATCACCCATGAGACTCAAGTTCTTGGAAGCTGGGAAATCATTCCCAAAAATCCTCCTCTGTATACCTCCCATGTCCTTACACTCTTCCACCACTATGGGTTGTTGCTTAGTCTCAGGGGCAGGATAGTGAGCTAGATGGTCTTCTGGTGTCAGTTAAGCAAGCTAAGTTTAGGCAAGCCACGTTCTCTGTGTCCTTGTTTTTGCTGTGATCCAGATTGTCTTTTTTTTTTAGTTTGTAAGTTCTACAGGGCAGGTGGATTTGTACAGGGGAGAGGGGTGATCCCCTTGACTCAGGGTCCGTTGGGTCTCATCCAGGCACTACGTCCTGTTTGGGGCCCCAGAAAGGAGAGACAATGGCAAAAAGAGAGGCTCTAGGAGGCTACTGGGTTGGTGGGACTGGAGCACTGTCCTGCAAGGAGGGGCTAGAGCAGAGATGGCTTTGGGGCATCTGACAGCACCCTGGCAGTGCCTGGTGGGAAGGGGAGCAACAATGGGCATAAGCTGAAGCTAGAAAGGTTCAGACTGGAGATAACAACACAATTCTTCTCCATGAGGGCAACCAGGCAGTGCAACAGGATGCCCAGAGAGGCTGAGCCTTCTCCATCCTTGAAGGTTTTCAAGACCAAATTAAAAAAGCCCTTATAAAGCCCTGGGTAAAGTTCCTTGTGCAGAAGACTCTCCCATTTCCACTGAGCCCTTTGGGCCCAAAGATAATGAAAATGCTAATGAAATGCCATCAGTTCAGTGTGTAATTTCTCTTTGCTTCTGAAATGTATGTATGCAGGCCTTGGCATTTATACTCATGTGAAAACAGAGGTTAACTTCAACTTCCTGCATAACAATAATTACCATTAGACTGCTCCATCCCTGTCCTAAGAAAGGAAAGTACATTAACTCTGGCAAAAGCGGAGAACTGATGTAAGTCAGTGCAGCTTTGCTGAAGCCAACGGGCTGCACTGAGTTGCCCCCACTGAAAGTCTGCCCCCATGAACTTCGAACGTCGGTCCCTCACCTTCCCCCCCTGCTTCTATCAGCATCGCTACGTGCTCAGGAAGGCTACCTGGGTACAGCACATCAGCAGGCTGCTTGCGATAGAAGATGGGCAGGGAAGCTGCTTTGCCTGCACACAAGGGCATGCTTGTGCTCCCATTGGGAGGCGAGGACGCACAGGTTGCACAATCTCGCTCATGCCAGCAGGGAGACTAGCCAGACCTCTAACACCTGCACACGGGGGAGGAGGAGGGGGCTGCAGCCTCTTCCTCTTACAGAGCCGACAAGGCCCCCTTTTCCTTTCAAGAGCGCTGCTGGATGGGCATCGGCTCGATCAGTGGCTGTGCTGCGGGATCCTAAACAGCACACTACAGAGCTGTCTTGAAGTGACAATGGGGCGCCAGCGCAGCTGCACAGCTGCCCTTTCCTAGGGCATTTTCTGCCCACAGAAACATGCTTTTTAAAGAGGAATGGCCCTTGCCTGGGATTTGCTAACTCCAAACATCCTTTCTGCTTTGTATTGGAACAGCCAAGAGTTAACGGGCTGGATTAATGCCTCCATTGCCACGGGAACAGTGTAATGGCGAATTTATCTGTTACATAGTAATAGCAAAAATCCTACCAGCAGATTAGGCATTAAACTAGCTTTGGTCTCCCCTGTGGGCCTAAAAGATGCTTATGCGTACTTTATGCTATGCTTTATGCTTGTGAACTCTGCTTGGTATCCATATCCAAAACAAAGCATCACTTGACACCTGTTTTGCTTTCTCTCTTTTCCCAAAACAAAGTGAGGACACAGATAATGCAGGTGATGGAGCATTTCATTTGTATTCCCTAGTTTGAGTAGAAAGGGGGCAACATTCTGGCTGGCAGCAACAGCTGTGCTCAGATGAAGAGCTGGAGCCTGCCCTCCATCAGCATGGTTGCAATGGTGAAAAGGCTTTTGAGTCTTCAAGCCAAATTCCTCACAGTAGAAAGGAGCTCCCAGCTGCAACACATCACCACTGCCACCCAGCAAAACAATGCTGTGGAGCGTGATTTCTTAGGGACCCTGTTTCTCTGTCCAGCTTTGTGATGCAGTTTCTCCCTCCTCCCCTTCCAAAAATCCCATTTAAAAATGCAGATATTGACCAATAGGCACTGCAAGATAATGAGAGACATTTTTCCTCATTCCCAGCATAGACTCAAACTGGGCAGGATGTGTTGCCACAGAGGGACCTGTGAACACATGTACTGGCTGCTCATGCTGTTCAGGAACTGGGTGCACACACTCAGCAGAGAAGAATTTCCGTACCCCTTTTGGTTTTCCACCTGTGTTCAACCTTTTAACTGCAACGCACATTGCTTACCTGAGTCATGCCATTTAAGTCAGTGGGACTACTCACTAAAGCACTACTCATCAGGAGAAAGGGTTCTCCAGGCAGGCCACAAATACCCGATCATGCTTAAATTTGTGCATGCCTGCTCCAGGCATAATTTAAACACCTTCACATGATCCCTTTAACAGCCACAAAATTTTGGAAAGTCAGAGGAATGCAGGATTGACTGGGTTTTGTAAGGGGAAGGTGCAGGCCAGGCAAACAAGGAATACACAATCATAGCAAAGAAGGAAGAAAAAAGAAGCAGGAAAGTAAAAAAATGTGCAATATATCGGAGTTTTTTTGAGCTGGTCCATCACTACCAGAGGGAATATTCCAATTTTTTTACGTAATGGACTGCTTCAAAAAGTATAGAAAATTATGTTAGGTCACTCCATGCCCTGTGTGCCTCACCTGCCATACGTGCAAAATTGTTTCTAAACAGGAAATATACCACTATTTTTATTATACTGGAGGACAGGAAACTGGGGAGAAGAGGTGGTTTTAGTTACCTGATTTGAACAACAAAGCTCTCAGACAGAGGCTGCATGTCACTAATGCTGTTCTTTTGAATAATCTAGACTACAGATCTTATGGGATGACACCTGAAGAGAGTTGCAAAATATTACACTGATGTTTATTGTCTTCTTTATCTTTGTAATGTATTATATGTCCACCTTGTTTCTCTTTTATAGTCTCACTAGGTATCTTCCTAGTGGATAATGACAACAGTGTATGGTCACTGTTCAAGCATCACAGAAATACGCAAATTGTACAAAGCTGTTTCAAGTTTCAGCAGGGCTGACTTAGCCCCCGCTGCCAAAGAGGAGGGCGGCTATTCAGTTTGGCTCAGTCAGATGGGGTGCTGTTCATCCAAGCCTGGCATTCGCTCCACAGGCAATAAATCTCCTGAGTCATTTCTTGGAAGTGCCAGCATTTCCTGGTGGAACTCCTTTCACCCCAAACAAGCGCACACCCTTCCTGTACACCACACTGCGGGACATGTGCTGGGGCCAGTTGGTGCCTTGCAGTGATGTCTCACCAGGCATCGGTGTTACCTGGATCGCACTGCTTTCCAAGAGACTCCTGGGCCAGGCAGTTTTTAATACCTTGTTGTGAAGAGCAAAGGACATCTCCCCTACATCAGAAGCGGCTTTTTCTATTGCGTCCATACGCTTTGTGGCGTGTGGGCAAATCCACTGATTCAGCTCAGAGGCACTCTCCTGGCTGGGCCAGCCAGATGAGGAAATCGAAAAGTAGGGACCAGCCACAAATGGGTTGTGGGCCCAAGTGCCAGGTGAGGAAGGCTTCTGAGTCATGATCTCCAGAACCCAAGTCTTCCCTTGACCTCATGGAGGAGGAATTTTGCACAGAGCTCTGGGCCAGCTGAGAGGATTTACCAAAGATCTCACTAATTTTTCAGTTGCCCTTGGAAGACTTCCTTTCAACAGCATGGGATCCTGCTGCTATCTGCCAGCTATGCTTCGGAAGCCTTCACAGTGCTTGGTAGCAATGCATCAAGCAACTTGAACAGAAAGCATCAGAGTAACTGAATAATGGAAAACATTTGCCTGATGCATGGCTAGGAAGAAGAAATTTATTTTTTCCTGGACAGGTGTGTGTTTTGAAGAGAAAAAGAGGCATTTTGGCTTCTTTTCTAAAACCCCGGCTCTTCCTGCATAGACCCACTTCAACCAGTGCCACGTGCCTGGGCCCTAATCTTCTGTCTTTGCAGATACTAAGCTGATCAGGCTTGAGTCTAGCATAAGTCACACACTTTCCTTCCCGTTTACCATCCTCCTTTATAAACCACTGAGAAACTTTCCTTCTGATTGTTCTTTTTTTTAACACAGGAGGGACAACCAAGCATTTTAAACTGCAGTTCCTTAGGAAAAAACTGTTACTGCTGCTGCTGAGGTTTTGTTCCAGATCTGTGAAATTGTGCTTTTCAAATCTGCTTTTTCTCCCTGCCTGTGCGAAAGACGGTGGCTAGAGATGTCTGCCTGGCTGTCTCTCATAGCTGAAAAAAACAGCAAAGATGAACTCAAGCCCTGCTAAATCCTTATGACAAACAGCCACACAGAGGGTGCTGGGACTCTCAGGCACTGTCCCAGGCTGTCTTCTGTAGCATTCATCTTGGCTTAACAGGCAGAGAGCTGGCAAACAGTTTTGTCTGGCCTTGGGAAACAGAAGAGAGGAGTGAAAGCCATACTCATTTTCAGAACAAAGGCGAAACATCCGATGACCACTTCAGCTTCATGATTGCCTAGTTACACACAACCTTTAAGCCTTTGTTTTTAATTTACCCTAGAGAGGGATCTTTCTTTTTCTTTACTTTTCTGTGTCAGCCAGCTGCTATTTGTTCAGGGCGGAAAATCACTGTTTAGATCTACTTTGAAGGAAAATAAATATGCATATTAAGAGAATATCCTCTCAGTTAGCTGTGCATGCCCCAGGCATAAGGCATTTTTCCTGTGCATGTTCACTTTGTAATTGAAGTCCAGTAGGAAGTAGGCACTCGTAGTTGAGGGCATTACCTGATTTGTTTTGACAGCCTGGGAGCAGATAGGAAGGACAGACTCCTCACTGCCTGCCCCAGCAGAGCCAGCCCTGCATGCTAGGTGAGACCCCACCATGGGTAGGGCAATTTGCAGTGGGTTAAAGGCACAACTGGCACAGCTTCCCTGCTCACCCACCCACCGATGCCCTAAAGGAGAAGAAAACAAGAGGAGTCCTATAGGGTTAGGATCAAAAGTATCTGTGCTTCACCATTTCTCAGTGGCTGTGTGGTTTCGGAGAGGCTCCTGGCAGCTGCAGTCATTTAAAGTGACTCTGGGCTGCCCTGACTTACATGCACAGGGTGAGCAGGGACAAACACCTTCTGAAGCTCAGTGCAAATATTTGGGCCAATAGTCTCCACAAGTATGAAAAATAACAGTACTACTTTCTCTTTTAATGTATTTTTGGTGTTATTTTGAAAAGTCTCTTATTAAACCCAAACTAGCCACTTCCGAATTACCTGACAAGCTTATGTATCATATATGAATTCGTATCACTCTCTACCCATTTTGTGTGATTGTCTACAGCATAGCTGAAAATCCATTGATGTGAGTGAAGGATGGCACCTAGAACCAGGCTTATGATGTAATTTTGTATTCCTGCTTCTGCAGCCAACCAATGGTAGAAATATTTTTAATGTCTTAAACTTTAATGAATTTATAAACAGTGAAATTCACCCCTTCTGCACCATAGGACAAAACACTACCCCCATAGCCCCAGAAGCCTTTGAGCCTTGAGGAAAACAACACACATCTGCTTGAAATGTGGCTGACTAAAATCCACGCTAAAACTTAGATTAATATTTTGAAGAAAGAAGTAGAATGGGAATTAAAAGCAAGATTGTGCCACATTCAATTTTTTAAGCTCTGGCCACACTGTAAAGAACATAATCCGTTCAATTGCCTTTTACATAGCATTCCCTACCTTCCATTAAGTGCTCTCCAACTCACTACTGCTTGAACTTTGGTTTTAAGAATTGACATTTCTGTTTACTTCAGGGGATGGAAAACTTGCCTAGTGCTTTAAGCAACATCCACCAAACTAAGCCAATGTTTAATACTCCAAGTATCAAAGTATTAAAAAAAAGGGCTAACCCAATTTTTGATACTCAAAGTCTCTTACAAATGAGGTTTAACTTCCTCCCACCAGGGAGCAGGATCAGACTCATGAAGAGACCCTAGTCTCTTGCACTAGGATGAAGCTTCTTTGCAAAGAAAGCATCAGCAAATTCTTGAGGTGTAGATGTCTTGAGGTGAATACTTGATCCAACCTAAGCTGCCTAAAAGTCAAGAGCTGTACTGGATGAAGAAGTCACAAGGGAAAAAAGTGTGATTTCTGACTGTACCGTGAAGGCCACACTCTAGGAAGCTGAACTTGGCCTGTATGGACAGGGTATATTCATGGAGGTACTTCCTAGTTCTTGACTTTGTAATCTTAAAGTTCCTTCAACACAATTTCAAAATGTAAGCTGATAAAATAATAATTAAAAAAAGCTAATTCACATCACAACCAGAAGCTGTAGATCACGTCAGGAAATACTGCTGAGCACCGGGTGGACAAATGGGTAGGGTTGTGTCGTAACTGTGATGATTTAGGGATAGAAGTGGGTCAGGGCTTGAAAGGAGAGGTAATGTCTCTTAATTGAAACAACTGATACAGTTGGAAGAAACTGATAAGCTGGAGAAGGAATTGTGTGCTAAAACTTTGACTGTATTTTCTCATATATCAGCTACTCTAATAAAAAATTTGACTTCTCCATACAAACTGTATGTCAGTTAAATAGACTGAAGAGTTGCCTTATAGACTGATTTTGAAATTTGTCTCGGACCACCATGTGGGACCCATTATCAAGGCTCTTTGTGTCATGACTGCACACCCTGGGTGTAAGTCACTAGTCCATAAAGGTCATAGAGATGCCTTTAAACCAGACCAGTGTTGTTATCTCAATAAAACCTGTTGGAGGAGCAAACAGCCATAGCAGTCACATTTTTCCCTGATCTGAATGATTGCTGCATTTATTCATACAGCAGGTGGCCAAGATAGGTCTTGAAGAACTGAATTAAAATAACAGGCGCAGCTTTATCAGTAATTGAAAACCCATGGAAGTCAGAAGCCTGTGTCAGTCACAGTGACATCTCAGTTTGGTGACTTTTTAGAGGCAGCATCACTTATTTATTTCCCTTCAAAACACAAAAAGTCCAACGTGGGCAACAGAATAAGGTCGCCCACACCAAGCATGCAATGGAGCTGCACAGCTGAATGATGACATTGAAATGAGCTTTCCGTTTCCTGTGGACGGGACCTCACTTGGGTAATAACATATGCAGAGCTTAATCTGTCCACAGAGTTTTCAATGGCACTGGCATGTCCTCTGCCCTGTCCCCACCAGACACTGAGTGAAAATGCAAGAGAAGGGGTGGTATACCAGTAATCGTGTATCTGACCCTTCTCAGCTGTAATGGGTGGAACTGTTGGGTGAAACAAAGCACCAGTGTGTGTTCGCTCAGCTCTTCTGTCCGTGCATGTCAAGAAAACTGTTGATTTCCTGCACATTTCAGTCACACCAGTCTTGCAAATATTGTTCATCCTGTCGTCCATGACTACAGCTTACAGACTTTTCTTGTAAACTCCTGTCTTTCCTTAGACTCCTTGATAAACTGAATTGCTTGTCTGCAACTGCCTCTCAATATACTGAAAAATCTGACAGTGTCTAATAGCAGTCAATTCTGGATGCAGCTCTTGTAAATAATTTCTGGGAATAAGAAAAATTTAGAAGCTCCCAAGGATAATCAGTGTTCAGTGATAGGAAACCTAAGTATTTTCACCAACATTTAAAATAGGTAGACAGTCAAAATATTTAATGAACACAAAGTCAAAGATTTTATTTCAATAAAGGCATTTAACAACTCATTTTCTACTGTCTTGCTTAGACTTGAAAGTAATATCAGGTCAAAACAATAAAAGTCAAAACAATGTTTTATTTTGTTAAACATTCTAGGAATTTCACTTTTTGTCTCAATTCAGGATTAAATTAGTTTTGCTTGCATCACATAATTCTTTTTTTATTTGAATCAAAAGATGCATTGTTTTTGTTGCAGGATAAGGAAAGATTACTTTCCTAAGTAAGTTTTGCTAAATAGCACTACCTGAAGTTTTAGTATCACCTGATTAAAAAAAAATCCCTATTTCTTTAGTACAGGATGAGTTCAAAGAGATAAAATGCACAAATACTTGCAGCTGCAACAGTTACATGCTATTTATGAGTGGTGGGCAAATTTGTGAGTGCCTCCAAGAGTGAGAACCAAAAGTCTCATTCATAGTGTACATGGCTTTTAAAACCCCTACAATTATCCAGGTAGCTGAGTAATGAAGAGAGTGAAGTTAGACCAATAGGAGTTGTTTCTAACCTGTATTTAGAAATGTGTCAGTAAGACGTATGGGGAGTCCGAACCGGGCGGTGAGGTGTTGAGAGGCTGGGAGTAGAGATGTGTGCTGGCAGGAAGAAATAGGACTTTAGAGAAAGAGAGGAGCTGAAGCTGGGAGGGATGGATGTGACTGGAGGGAGTCTGAAGGAAGGGAGGGGGAAAGGAACAAGTGAATGGGGCTTCAAGATGGTGGGAAGGTTTCAGGCAATTCTGTGTAATGCCGCAGGTGCCTCTTTCTCTTGCCTCCTCAGTACCATGCACCTTATCAGCTGACCAAATGGTTTTGTAGGACCTTCTCTGTCCTCATAGCAGGGTAGCCCAGTCCTTCCTGGATCGCTGGTGTGTGAGCAGGCTGGGGACAGGGTGAGGTAGAGGGAGACCAGAGTAGCACTGAAGCTTGCTGCTCCTCCTTTTTGCAAGAACGCAGAGATCTCTCGCTAGGAGGTAAGATGGAGAGGGGAAGGAGCAGTGTCCCATGTCCCTCACACCCTGCCTCAGCTTCCAGTGCCACCTGCAAGGCCAGCTCTGTGCAGGTCTCTGCGTGCAAGAGATGGAGATCACTTTTTCAGGTAGTATGTGCTGCTTAAACAGATATGTCTCCCTTTCCCCTAAAGAAAGCAAAGGAAAAACATGTGGCCTCAGTGGGGCCATCTTCTACCACTACTTGACAGTGAACCTAGGTTACTGCCTGAATGTCTCTACCTAAAGTCAATCTCACAGAAAAGTTTTTGTGTTTAGGTCTTGATCCTTGGTGGAACATAAGTACAAATGGTGCTGTTGAGCTAAGTGAATATATTAAGAGACACAAAACCAAACAACCTAACAAAAAATCTGCCAAGTGCATGAAAAGCAATGGATATATAAACAAATCTTGGCTGACTCAGAGGTGATGTTTTGAAAAAAAATCAAATGGAGAAGTATTGGTTTCTTCTATCCAGGTTTATGTTAGTATGAGACATCCGGTAACTCTTCTGAGACCACATCCTAACATTAGTTCCACAAGAAAGAACTGCTTCAGAGAGAGGTGAGGAGCTCTTTTGACACTGGTGTCCTTGCTGGTCTGGTTGTGGTTGGAAGTGATAGTCACACAGTCCAGAAAGGCACTTTTCCTCCACCCCATGAGGATTCCTTTTTAAGACGGCATTTGTTGCTGGATGGAGGCTGCCAGCTTACAAACAAAACCTAAGAACAACAGACGTGAGAAGCTCCTTGACTGCTAAAAGTGCACCAGGGACAGCTTTTCCATGTTCGTGCTTCCTTTTACAAAAAGTGTTACCAAAGACGTCACAAAGGTTAAGCAAGCAGTGCACATGGGCCAGGACATCCTAAAGCTCATTTTATTTGTGTTATCCTTTTTCTCTGCCTATGCAACTGCTGAAATCCATCTGCTATGTCTTGCCTTCCAGGCTGCAGGTTCAGATACTGGAGTTTTGTTCCTCATAAGCTGCAACATTAGGATCAGTAGTGCACTTAAAGTCAATGAAGCTGAGGGATGCTTTTCTGCAACATTCTCCTGTACACGTTCTAAAGCCTAAAGCATAACAGCACAGGTGTTGATAGGCTTAGAGAACCGTCATTCTACAGATGTATAAGTAATACAGATAAAATAGCCATGTTGAGGAAGTTGCATTGGAAAAGTTAAGATATTTGAAAGCAGTTAGCCAGCCTAACTTATCTGGCATTATAGTGGAAGCCACCAACACCTATTATAACTCTTATATGTGTTTAATTTTAACATGCACTGTGCACTACCATGCACAGGGAAAAAGAGCAGCTGGAGGAGTGAGACAAGCACATACACACCCCACTGATTTTTCCTAGTGTGAAGCTTGCTATTGCTCCTCCTGGATTTCCTTTCCTCTAAGGCAAAGATTGTGTTGACTGCAAGCAGCAGTGCTGGAGGTTATAGAAACATGTATCCATACTGTCTGCTTTCTCTTCCACACACCTCAGTCTGCTAAGTCTGTCTCTTAAAAAGGTAACACCTTTGTTACAGAAACATATGGAGGGAACTTGCAGGTGACTTCACTCATGTTCAAGCAAGTGGGAGAAGGAGCCACAGATGTCATTGTGCTGACACTGCCCAAAGCTGAAGAAAACTCTCCCAGCATGTTCAGACAAGCAGCACAGGGGTGATACTTCACTCCAGCAAGGATCTCTCTGTGTTAGCAGATGCAAGTGAGGTAGTTTCAGCATGTGGGCGTCAAACGAAACCTAAAGTATACGGTGGATTTAGTGACTTTCAATTTGTTAGCTTTACAGACCTGAGTTTGCAAACAGTTTGGATAAGTCCGTGACCCAAAAGAGAAGCCAGCTGTTCGCAGGCTTCACTTTCAATCACTTACTCCTACTCTCTTAAAATGAGAAGGGGGGAAAAAAGCACATACGAAGAAAAAAAAATCCTGCTTCCTGTAATCAGAGGCTCCAACTGTCACTCTGTTTTGCTTGAAAAGGGCAGTGTCCTTGTTCCCCAGGGATCAACAGGCAAATGGCTACTGCCCAGCAGGGAGGGCTGCATGCTGCAGCAGAGATATGTGGTGTGGTGTGCCAAAGGTTCAAAGGGCTTCCCCTCCCCAGCTCTTCTCCAGAGCCTGCCCAGCACTCCCACCAGGAAGATCAGGTAAAGCTCCTACTGATCTGCCTTAACAGGAGAACTGTTGTTAGCTGTGATGGGGAATAATGCTGAAGCAGTCCAACATCTAAGCATGTACGAGTGGTCATGAACAAAAAACTCTGCAAGTAGCGCTGTTTTTGTTTTTCTTCTCTGGATCTCAAAGCTCTTTACAAGTTGTCCTCCCCATGTATCTCTGAGACAGGTAAAGGCCTCTTCCACCATGCCATGTCTCCTGAGTTGAGGAATAGGCCAAATAATTAAGGAGAGCTGCATGTAAAAGGGAGTGTTGTCAGAGTCTTGTGGGCCTGATACCACCATAGAGCATATCAAAGTGAAAGTAGAGAAATGAGCCAGCAGGCTGAATTTTGAAACAGTAAAAGGGTACCTTCAGTTTGAATACACTTTCTCTTTCATGTCCATCTCCCCAGCAAAGCTGCATCTTAGCAGATAGACCTCACACCTTCTTTTTGCCATTGCAATGGGATGGAAGTTTCCTTCTGTATGAATCTCAACTACGAAACCATGGCACTAGGAACACGTTTGAGCCATTCAGTGGTCAACAAGACAGAAATAGTCTGTTGTGGGACTCGGACCACTTTATTTGGATTTCCACCGAGCTTATTTCTGAATGCTAAATCACCATCAGCCAAAAAGAAATGCAGCTCAGGATACTTTATAATCCTGTGGCTGTATTGCTACTGTATGGACAGCAATGAACTCTCAAGGTAACCATTTATTCTGCTAAGAGACGCTTTCACATCACTCTGGCAGCATATTACAGCTTTATATTGGCTGCAAATTATATTTACACCCACTTAGCACTCCTGCAACAATGCGAAAAGAACTTACAGAAACGAGAACCTGCATGTTCTGCATATTGAAGGGATGTAATATTAATTATAAACTTCTACTCCCGCTCAACATTAACCACACAGAAAGCTGGTTTGCTTCTGGATACACATTTTAAAAGCATCCAAGGGACCCAGTGACTTCAGCCACATTTTTTAAAGTGATTGTGGTATAAAGGTGAATATGATTACACTGTCCTTAAAAGGTGGCTGTGTACCTTTCCACCGTTCAGCAGCTTGTTGTAGGTGTGCCTTGCTCTTCTTGTAGGTGCCAAATGCCATGCTACCAATGTGCTCAGCCACTGACTGTGCTCAGGCACGGAGGATCCCCTGAGCTTCGAAGGTCAGTCTCTGGCTGCCCCTTGGGCCTCCATTTCCAATCTGATGCCTGCATGGACAGCTGTGGTGGGTTGACCCTGGCTAGATGCCAGGTGCCCACCAAAGCCACTCTATCACTCTCCTCCTCAGCTGGACAGGGGAAAGAAAATATAATGAAAGGCTTCTGGGTAGAGATAAGGACAGGGGGAGATCATTCACCAATTACCATCACGGGCAAAACAGACCCCACTTGGGGAAATTAGTTTAATTTATTGCCAATCAAATCAGTGTAGGGTAATAAATAAAAACTAAATCTTAAAACACCTTCCCCCCACCCCTCCCTTCTTCCCAGGCTCAACTTCACTCCCATTTTCCCTACCTCCTCCTCCCCAGTGGCGCAGGGGGATGGGAAATGGGAGTTGAGGTTGGTTCATCACATGTTGTCTCTGCTGTTCCTTCCTCCTCAGGGGGAGGATTCCTCACACTCTTCCCCTGCTCCAGTGTGGGGTCCCTCCTATGGGAGACAGCTCTCCACAAACTTGTGCAATGTGAGTCCTTTCCATGGGCTGCAGTTCTTCATGAACTGCTCCAGCGTGGGTCCCTTCCATGGGGTACAGTCCTTCAGGAGCAGACTACTCCAGCATGGGTCCCCCACAGAGTCACAGGTCCTGCCAGGAGCTTGCTCCAGCGTGGGCTTCCCACAGGTTCACAGCCTGCTTTGGGTGCACCCACCTGCTCCAACCTTTAACCTCCATAGGCTGCAGGGGGACAGCCTGCCTCACCACGGTCTTCACCACAGGCTGCAGGGGAATCTCTGCTCTGGTGCCTGGATCACCTCCTGCACCTCCTTCACTGGCCTTAGTGTCTGCAGAGTTGTTTCTCTNAGAGTCACAGGTCCTGCCAGGAGCTTGCTCCAGCGTGGGCTTCCCACAGGTTCACAGCCTGCTTTGGGTGCACCCACCTGCTCCAACCTTTAACCTCCATAGGCTGCAGGGGGACAGCCTGCCTCACCACGGTCTTCACCACAGGCTGCAGGGGAATCTCTGCTCTGGTGCCTGGATCACCTCCTGCACCTCCTTCACTGGCCTTAGTGTCTGCAGAGTTGTTTCTCTCACATATTCTCACTCCTCTCTCTGGCTGCAGTTGCACAGGTTTTTTTTAACCCCTTCTTAAATATGTTATCTCAGAGGTGCTACTGCCATCGCTGATTGGCTCGGCCTTGGCCAGCAGCAGGTCCGTCTTGGAGCCAGCTGGCATTGGCTCTATCGGACATAGGGGAAGCTTCTAGCAGCTTCTCACAGAAGCCACCTCTGTAGTCCCCCCGCTACCAAAACCTTGCCACGCAAAGCCAGTACAACAACTAATCTCAGTATCAGCTCCCCAAAAACCAATTGAGATGTATCCAGGGAAACTTGTGAGTGCAAGGTCACTTATGAATATGGTCCTCCAAGGACACAGGAAGACCTTTCCCCTTCTTGGAAATGCTGGTAACTGATTTCCCAAGCTCCAGAGAAGATGGGTGACACTCCTGTCCTCTCAAACATTATGTGAGTGGGAAGCTGCAGAAATACAAAGGGCTGTGGATAGTCTGCCTGCCTGCCAAAATGAGAGCTCAACCCAATTCACGGTCATCTATCCTCCAGCCTTTATTCAATTTCCTATCGTATGAACTCTTCATCTCCCATTTGCTTTGATCTGTACCCTTTGACTGCAAAAGGCCCATTTTTTGTGCCTCAAAGGTGAAATCACCTAACTAAAAGGCTACATCAAACCTCAGTGCTTGCACAACAACAAAAGAGACACCTGTATGCTTCACTTCACCAGGAAAGAAAGGGAAAATAATCAATCAGACTGGATACTGGAGTGGTGAGTTGACTGCTAAGTCAGCTGTCCAATTGATTGTCCACTTGAAGTAGTCAACCACTTTTATAGAAAGAGGACCATACGCGTTTCCTTCTCACAGCAAGCTTGTAGATACTTACAAAAGCTTCAAGACACTCTGGGGAAAACAATGCAGCCTTTTCAAATGCACCTTGAAAGCACAACAAATCTGTGGAGAATTGATTTTAAGCTTTTGTTCAAAAAGTGAAGGGAGGAAATGCACTAGAGATTTGACAACTTTTAAAGAAAACATCCAATTCAATTTTGTCTGGTAACTTAGAAATACTCGAAACAGTCCTTAGTTTTCTCCCAGATTCTTTCAACAGTGTCATGTGAGGTGGGTGTGAATTCCCTGGACAACTGGAGCAGCTTCAGTCACTGTGTAACTGGTTTTCTTTGTGAATCTATAAAGCTGAGGATATTTCTAAATGGACCTGGAATCTCCTTTGCACTGAGGCACAGTAGCATTGCCTCTGTAATTATATAAAGCCTTGAAGGCCATTTCACACTACCTGTGTGGTGCAATCGGGATATGAGCCCTGGTGGTTTCGTCTGCTGTAGGTTAAGGTGTAGCCAACCCCCGCCTTTCCACCCACCCCTGATCAGCACTCAGGCAACACACTGGGCTGTGGTGTAGCCGTGTGTGCTTCTCTCACCCCACCATGGGAACAGCATCTTCTGGCAGAGAAGCAGGGTGGACAGCTGGAAGCAGTAATAGCTTGATCTGCTGCAGATCAAGATGTCAGAGCTCATGACTTGGAGTGGTGGGTGTAAGTCAGAATCAGCCCTATTCATCATTTGGCTCCAGGTTTTGTGCCTGATTCTTTTATGCTGTGCTATTTGAGGGCCCAGAGCCCTACAGACTGACTGGATAAAAGAAAAGCCAATGAGCTCATTACAGAGATGCTACTCAGGTAAATTTGTGAATATTAGAAAGGCTGAAAGGTGCTATGGAGCCAGTTGTATTCCACTACATTGTAGCTCAGTACCTGGTCTAAGCTACCACTTTTACATTGCAGGTCCATTATAGCAGCAAGTATTAGCAAGAGGGCAGAAAAAAAATCAGTATCAGCCTTCAAGGTTAGAGAAGTTAAATAAACTTAAATAAAAGGACAGCAAATAGAATTTGGGCAGAAGTCAAAACAGGCCACTGGTGAGTCACACCGTCTAAAAACAGTTGTGTACTGAAGGTGAATAGATAGTGATATATCAGGCTCTTAGCTTCCCATAGGGCAGGAACAACAGGTTCGCCACCCAAGGACCCAGCAGCCCTCCCCAGTCTGTGGGATACCAGCTGGCCATTGGGCCAGGCATCCTTGGGGGTGTTGCTCTGCAAACGCACTGTGGGCAGATTGTGGGGGACTGTATGCACACCTGCAGGAGAGGGCTGGCAGGGGTGGCTAATTCAGCGGTGTATGGGTCTGCCCCTGCCTGAGGATAAAATGGTCTCTCAATCCATACAGAAACTGGATGCCTTTGCCATCAAGGCTGGAATACATGGGGACTTGGAGTAACAGAGCTGACAATGGAAAGTTAGCTTTTGGGGAAACATCAGTTTCTTTTAAATCTTGAATGCAGAAAACATTTGTCCTGTTCATTCCTGTTGACAATGGAGAGAGACCATTTTCCATGACTTCTTGATCTACAAGAGAAGATCTCTGTGCAGTCCCAAGTCCATAGAAGTGGCTATATATGAACATCTGGAAAAAAGGCTACAGAGAGAAAAGATAAATGCTATTTTGAAGCTACAATTTAGTGAATTTTAGGGGGTGGATGACCTCTGGTAGCCAGATTGTTTCTGAATCTTCCACTCTTTTGTTTTCTGGCTGTATTTTGCTTTCATGTTACATTACTGGAAATTACAGAATGGGTCATGCTGCCTGACTTTTACCGAAACTGGTATTTTGCTGGGGGCAGTGAAAACTCCCCATTTATTGTATTGGCAGTTTTGTATTTCCCAGCCCTGAACTCTGAGAATTGCACCAAAATAGGCACACTTCTCTGTTAACTTTAGCTTTAACTAATCATTAAAAATCACGAAGAAATCAAATACAAGTGTTGGAGATGGGTGGGGATGAAAATCAAAACCAGCACCACCTCAGTCCATGCACCGGCCTAAAACTGCAGGTACAGCTTTGTGCAGGCTGTTTGAGAGTAGGTCCTGATGCACACTAACTCCGTTCCTCTAACTAGCCCTCTTGCAGACACTTTCTCATATCACCTACAGGTTTCTGTGCTCTGCACAGTGAATGTGTTGGCCTGACAGACTGTGAAGTCCAGCCATGCTCTGTCAGTGTCTTGTAGACACCGTCTGTCAAATCTCTTGGGCAAAACTTCTCATAGTATGAACTGCAATTAGTATTATGAGGGTGGGAGTCTGCCTGTATCAGGGATGGGGAAAGCTCTTACTAACAAAGCTCCTAGGAGACTTAGATACCCTGTGAGAAGAAAAGCTTACCATAGTCCCCAAACCTGGAAAGGCTCCACTGTGGTTTCTGAATGGTTATAAAGAAAGACATAAGCTAGAATAAACGAAGCTGAAATAAAGGAAGCTCCCCTGTCTCAAGAGAGTTTTCATTTTATTTACCCTTTCTTAGCTGTCATATTATAGATTACTTTCTTTTTTAGTTCCCCTTCAACATTTTTAGGGTGCCAGTTTTGCTTGCAGGTTTTTCTAGTTTGGAGCTTGAATGCCAGGTGCAGGCGAGTCATTACAATAAGTGTGGTGGTGCTGGTGCCATGCCTTACAGCTACAGAGAGATTCTGACACTGCACCGAGCTAAGCCAGATGATGATGTTATCATCCCCAAGGTGCTCATCACCACCTCAGGGAAAATCAGCCAGGCTGGTTTACACACTTAAACTACATGGCTGGGGTTTGTGTTATGCCAGCTGTTTTTGCCTACAGCGTATTGGGGAACCACTCTGCCAGCAGAATTGCACAGGTGGCAGCTTCCATTGGGGTGATGCTGACATCTTCACCTGCACAGATGGCTCAAAAGAGGGTGCCTAAACCAAACAAATGATTAAGGGCATTTCTAATCTAGAGTGTAAAGTCCAGATCCACTCTTCAGGCACTTAATTCACAATGACAAATATCTCTGAGGATCTAAGCCTAAAGTCCCTTGCAGAGTACGACACTATTTAACGCCATTTTTAAACTGAAAAAAAACCTTTTTGTATATGCTCACACATGGATAGCCCAAAGCACTTGAAACTGAGAAACAGATTTCTCCAAGGATAACTGTCCCAAGGTCTTACCCTATGCCTAGGTTCTGTTCCCAGATCTTCATACTGCACAGATAACAGTTCCCAGATCTTTATACTCTACAGACATTTCGTACGCCCAAAAGCTTAGCATTTAGGTTCATCCTCATGCTCTGAAAGATGGGACTGAATTGTCTCCCTTTTTTTCCATTCACTTCCCATGTTTGTGTTGTGTTTCTCTTTCATTCCCGTTAGGTTGCATAGATGTTTCAGAGAAACTGTGCAGAAAGAAGGCAAAGGAAGGGACTAATTTTGACAAGACTTATGCTACCAAGACAGATCACTGACTCATTTCAATTAATTTCTTAAGGCTTTACCCCACTAAAGAATAGGTATCTCAAGAGATGTGTCAGGTGACTCCTATAGAGCAGAGTGTGACCAACACCACACACCTGCAGTAAGGCCATTCTGTACCATTTACCACCTCCTGTGTTGATTCTTACAGATCATAAATCTTTGTCTCTCTTTTTTGATCTCCCTTTCAGGTTATCAAAATTCCTCAGAAACAGTGGAACCTTCTAGCAATTGCATATGGGGATCCAGCCAGGATATAAAAAGGACCCATTACAACCATTAGGAAGCAAATACTTTGATGTTTATAGGACTTAAATTAACCAGTATTTTTACAGTCTTAATCACATAACACATTTCTCTTTAACTTGATTTCCTCTGTCAACTCCAGACCTTTGCCTGAACAGCCTTTTGAACAAATTCTGCCTTAGGATATGGAGTTGACACAGCTCCCATTTTTTCTAAATGAACCTTGTTTCATTGCTTTTTCATCCCCCTTATGACCGAGCAGCGTAAGTACTGTTCCTTATGTTTTTGCCCAAATCCCTTTCTGTTCATGAATTCATTTATACGTGGCTTACTCCTTCTTCTGTAAAAGCAGCCAAACAAGAATATTGCTAGGTCCAAATCAGAGATTTGGTCTCCAGAGTTAATCCAGAGTCAATTTGTTGTTTGTTTTTAGCATCCAATAAAGCCTTTTTAAAAATGTTCAGTTACAATTCTAGATGACATAGAAAACAGTGTCTTAACAAAAGCCATTTACCAGACTGGTTCCCATTCTCAGTTTATATCTCTGCTTTATTTAGCAGAACAGTCCAAGATTTCTGGTGGAAACTACTTGTTTATTACAAATGAGTGAATAATTTACAATTAGTAACTTATTCCATGAATTTTAACCACTCTGAACAGAATGTCTGCTGGCACAACATGATTTCCACAAGTGCACTTTATATTTTAATATATTTGATTATTCATGGCTGGTTGACCCGTGACTAGTTTTATATTTCCGATGGACTTCATAAATATGATTAACCTGAACAGAAACTGAAGTGAGAGGCTGCGATGGGAATATAAGCTGTTATTAATGGATTTAGCAAAGCACTTACAGACACACATGCTTAACTCCAAGGACTTGCATTAGTTCCTTAGAAATCAACAAGAGTTAAGAAGTGTTAAATGTCTCCCTGAATCAGGACCTAGGTGTCTAAGCATGAACTCATACTTTGAAACATGGCCTGCTAGGTTTTAGTGCTTGTCCATGATGCATGCTAAATGTTAAGAAACTGAAGACCATGTTAATGAGGTTTCCCACATGCAATGTAAGCTTGGAGAAAAGCTGTGCTGAGTCATTCTTCATTGTTGAGGCAAGACTGTAGAGTGATTACATTATAGAAATCCACCAGAAGCTCAAACTGACCAACCTCGTACATCCTCCATAGGCTTATGCCTCAGTGTCTGGCTGTATTGTAAAATATTTTACATGATCATTCCTTTAGAAACGACCCAAGAGTTCTTCTGCTTTCGTGCTGTGACCCATAGTCTAAAACACACTCAGAGCCCTCTTTCCTCTTCCCCATAGCTGGCACAGGCTCACCTGCAGCTTCAATGAAGTGCTGCTGATGCAGCTTTCTTTTCACAGGCTGTATTGGCAAGACAATGGAGAGAGCCCCGCTCCAGGAGCGAAGTCTCCTCATGGAGAGCATGAGACCACTGCAATGGCTCATTCACAAAACAAAAAGTGTCTGCTTGTCCATCCTTCCACTAACCTACTGTACTGTGATAAAGAGAGCATTGTTGCCAGATGAATGTCAGTAAGGAAATCCATCATGCGATTTCTCTCAGAGGATGCCTACTATGGATATCAGGGTGGTAGTGCAGATGTACGAGGCGAGGTGTGTGTATATACATAAAAAAAATATATATTTACATGTATGTATATATAAGTGTGTATGTATATGTGTACATACACACATGTATTTGTATATACACATAAATACATGTATAAATTGACACATCTGTATAAGAAGTATGAATGTATAAACTAGAATACATTTTTCATCAACACAACTGAATATATAAATGCCTGGTCAAATAGATTTTTTTCCTATTCTGATCTTTGACAGAAGGCAAGGGAAATAATAGCAGGATTAATGATTCCAGGCGATTTCCACAGAGAAAAATAAACCTCAAATTTCTTAGCAGTTTCAGATCTGGAGTTAGCAAATAATAAACTATTGCTCCCTCCAGGAAGGAGCAAAGGCCATTAGACACACGCAGCTATCCTGTATACCAGAGATAATTAACTTGGCCTTTTGCTGTACAAAGAGGCGTATTGTAATCCTGCTAACTGAGCCTGTCAGTCTGTAATGAATTGTCTTTTCCTTGCAAGCATATTGCTGTGGGCCCAGCTGTGATCTCAGTGGTGTCTTCAGGTCAGCATGAGCTGTCTGTATTCTAGGTAGATGTTAGCTATATGTTTATAACTGGTTGCACTGGTAGATCTTCCTTAGTTCTTCCTCATCAGCTTATCAGCTAAACTAAGCATGGCAACCTAAACAACCCGCCCCACGTTTACAGCAGCTTGAAAACACTCTATGCTACTACAGCCCCTTAGCTGGGCTGGAGACAGAGACTTGAAAAGTAAAATCTGGCTGCTCAAGCTAAATATCAGCCCAGGTAGCATGGTTTTGAAGGGTTACTTCTAAATCAAAGTCATTTAGAAAGACTAGAAAAGCACCAAAGAATACTCCTCCCATATGATAGGATTAAACCATATTTCCCATCCGAGATATTCCCCATGTAGCAAGCCCTGGATTATCCAGAAGATCCTTATTTGGCAGGCCCTCTAAATCTGAGAGGAATTCCTCCAGGAACTTGGCAGAGGTTTTATCTACCTCAAATCCTTTGCATTGAAGGTATCTTCCCCCTCCAGCTCACCAATGACATTTTCCTCATTCCACTTTCCACAGCAGCTGCTCCATGAGATGGAGCAGGTTTTCATACATATTGCTTTGATAACAGAGCACTTGCAATACTGAGGAGGTGCAGTGGTTGGGTGCTGGTCAAAAGTTTGGGAGATAGCTCCCTAAAATGTGTAGGAGGCACAAGGACAAAGGGAGGATAAACCCAGTGAAGGCTGCAGACTCTTCAGCAGTGCAACCCAGAAAGACCTTAGCTGACAAAAGTCACAAATACAGCGAGAGCACAACAAAACACTGGCTGGTAAGGGCTGACCTCAGGGCAGCATGAAAGAGGCTACAGCCCCCTGCGAAGGAAAAGTCACACAAAATGACTTGGTCTCTTTCGAGTGGCACATGCAGAAAAAGCTTAGTTTGTTGTCATCAGATCTGAGTGCGTGGAGAAGACAGGGTTAAAGGGCAAAACCAATGACATGGGGTAAGGATGCTTGTCTTCTCTTTCATATTTGGTCTTTCCTATTTAAATTATAGCTTCCTCAAGGAGGCATGCCATTTGTTGCCAGCTCAGTGCTCTACAGAGTCCATGGTCAGGCAGCCTTCTTGGTCCCACCCTAACAAAAAAGCAATCANAACCAAGGGCTTTGCTCTCCTATCCCAGCGCCGTATGATCTGGTTAGAGAGCTACTCTCTCTTCCACTTAATTTCTAATTTCATCTGCAAGGTAAAACAGCTTTAACAGGACAGAAAATACCTTCAAACCATAACACTTTGCTAGTCTCTTGGAGAACCTCTTGATGGTGGGAAAGGGTGGTTTGACCCCTCTCACACAGAAGCCACGGACTCCAAGATCCCCAAGACACAGGGCAGCTGCTAGACCAGGCCTCCTGGCAGACATGTGGGAGGTGGGAGGTCCAGTTCACAACCCCCCAGAGAA